>CM034708.1:211482488-211519977 GCA_020142125.1 Phrynosoma platyrhinos | reverse complement strand
GTCAGGGATGCTTTGATTGGGAGTTCCTGCATGGCAGGGGGTTGGATTTGATGACCTTTGGGGGTCTCTTCCAACTCTATGATTCTTATAGGTAAAAAGTAAAGGTATTCCCATTGACAAGGTTGTAAAGTTGTGTCCGACCATGGGGACAGTGCTCATCTCTGTTAATAAGCCAAAGAGCCAGAATTGTCAGAGACTACTCTGTGATCAAGTGGCCAACAAGATTTCACAGAATGCTGTTTACCTTCCCACCAAAGGTCATCAAATAATAATTCATCTACTTGCATTTGCATGCTTTTTGAACTGCCAGGTTGGCAGAAGCTAGGACTAGTGACAGGACCTCACCCCATCATGCAGCACCTGGGCCTCAACCTGCCAACCTGCCAGTCTTAACCACTTAGGAGCTTTACAGACTGCCAGCTTGAGACCACTTTAACTGCCCTGGCTCAGTGCTAGGGAATCATGGGAACTGTAGTTTATTGTGGCACCAGAGTTCTCTGACATAGAAGGCTCAGTCTCTCAGAAAAAAAACATACAAAACAAACTACAATTTCCATGATTCCTTAGCACTGAGCCAGGACAATTAAAGTGGTCTCAAGCTGCATTATTTCTGGAAGTCTGTAAAGGCCCTTAAGCCACTGCATCCCTTATGATTCTCATATCCATTAAGTAACATCTGGAGGGCCTCAGGTTTTCCTACCTGGTAATAAAACTTAAGCATATATTATGTTCCTTGATCCACATGAAGTGTTTATTAATGGCTTGTATGCACCTGCAAGTATACAAAAGCATGCACAAAAGTTTTTAGAGAAGTGTCATTTTTTACTTCTATGGGCATGGTAAGAACATAAAAAGAGCCATGCTAGATCAGACTAAATGCCTACTTA
Organism: Phrynosoma platyrhinos; assembly: GCA_020142125.1. Classification (NCBI taxonomy): domain Eukaryota; kingdom Metazoa; phylum Chordata; class Lepidosauria; order Squamata; family Phrynosomatidae; genus Phrynosoma; species Phrynosoma platyrhinos. The sequence continues at coordinate 211,519,090 of CM034708.1, read as the reverse complement.
GCCTGGTATACTCTTCCCACAGTGGCCAGCCTGTTCTCTGTAGGAAGCTCACAAATATAATAATAATAATAATAATAATAATAATATAAATTTTATTTTTATACTGCCCATTGGTAGTCCAATCTGGGTGGTTTACAGCATAAAAATTAGCATATAACATAAAACAACATTTTCCCTCCCACTTAGGCTAGGCCCAATGGAGATGGGCCTGCATCTCCCCCCCCAGATGACGTCGGATGGAGTGGAGTGAGGGCTCTTCTTCTTAGACTAGGCCCGATGGAGATGGGCCTGCATCTCTCCCCCAGATGAGGTCGGATGGAGTGGAGGGAGGGCTTGTAATATGATGTAAATGCAATCATACCTTCCCAATTGTGTTCTCCAATAACCAATATACAGAGGAATGCTGCCCCAGATTCTTGAGTTAATATATAGTTGTCACGAATAGCAGCCATTGATAGCTTTGACCTCTATGAATTTGTCCCATTTCCTTTTAAAGGCACTCAGGTCAAAAGCTATTGCTGTCTGATGGAAATGGATCCCACAGTTTGACAATGAACTGTCTGGCTGAAGCTCTTGCTTTTGATGTCTCATTTCTATTTATCTATTGAGCTTTAGTGGTGGCCCATGGATTTTATTAGAGGGAGAAAAACATCTGTCTTTTTCACTTCCTCCCTTCCAGCCATCATTTTATACACCCTCATATCTCTCTAGATCAGGGATAGGCAACCTTTCCCCTTTAAGGGCCAAGGGACTTCAGCTCCCAGAAGCCTCTGCCATGTTGGCCAATAGTCCCATGTTGGCCAGTAGCTCCTGGGATTCTGGGAGTTGAAGTCCCTTGGCCCTTAAAGGGGAAAGGTTGCCTACCTCTGCTCTAGATATAAACATTTTGCTAAATGGCTCAGTCTAACTATATGCAAATAGTATAATTAATGAATGTAAGAGGTATATTAATGGTTTGTTAGGAAAATGTTCTTGTGAAGAACAGGTGCATGTGTGTGTGTCAGTACTTAGGTTTGTAAACCTTAGAGGTGCAGAGAAAACACACATAGGAATCTTGAAGAAGGAGTTCAACACAATCATCAAGCAGTCAGACATTTTCCCTTCATTGTAACAGTATTTCCTAGTGCTTTATTTTCTCTTGCAGAAAGGAATAGTATACATGTACACTGGAGCAATGGATGTGTTACCCCTGGAAATGCTAAGCCTGTTCCTGATAATTGCAGCCACTGAGCACCTATCCCTATCCTTATAAACTCCCCTAGTCTTCTGTTCCTTAGTCATTCTAGAACGGGTGGGATTCATGCAGCCCTGCAAGTGTTTATTGGATTGCGGTTCTTAGCATTTCTCACTATTGGCTATGCTGGTTAGGGGTGCTTGGAGTCATAATCCAAGAAAATCTAGACCACATGATTCCCAATTGACTTGCAACAACCAAAGTTTCTACTGAATATTTGTAAACTAATGTTGCTAGGCCTGCAGTTCAACCTTCAGTGTGCTTGCCTAAAATATGCCTGAATTAAATGAAGATATCTTGTATAAACGTATGTGTGTAAAGTATATATACTTCTGTACTTCTGCAGCAACTTCAGCTATTCAATTTTTGGTTTAGGTCTAAAAGACACTGCAGAAATAATCCAGTCTGAGACCGCTTTAACTGCCCTGACTCAGTGTTAGGGAATCCTGGGAATTGTAGTTTATTATTGTGACACCAGAGTTCTCGAACAGAGAAGGCTAAATGTCTCACAAAACTCCAGTTCCTAGAATTCCCTAGCATTGATTCAGGGCAGTTAAAGCATTCTCGGACTGGATTATTTATGCAGTTTGTTTTGGACCTAACTCTACCAATAAAATGTAAGGCTTCTAGTAAAGTATGCAACATGTGCTTAATTTTTTAGGGTCCAAGTGAGGAATATGGCGACTTTGAAAGACAGTAAGTATTCTTTGTATATTTGTGCATGTGTAGTTTTGTAGGGTGGCAAACAAGGAATGATAGCCCTTGGTGAATTCTAAAACCTTAGCTGCTAAATTCATGTTCAGGGCCCTGTTTGCTTTGGTATGTTGACCTGGAAAAAATGGTCTTCTCTGCTCTACATACAGTTGCTAATTTGGAATGGCCTTTCCTTGCATTAGAAATGTTTCAGAATTTACCAGGTTATAACCACACATTTAGGTTGCAATCTTATGGTGTCTAGGAGGGTGTCCCAGAAGTTGTAGAGAACAGATCTCCATTTTTTAAATGGGAGGTGTGTCTTCACAAGCTGCTTCACTGAAGAAATAGAAGCCTTAAAGTCTTTGTTGCTCTGCCTTGTCAGCTGGCTCTGTTAATGGAATTGGTCGTATTAGCTAATAGTTAACCTGCAGTTATTCTGAAAGAGAACTTGTTGACTTCTCTGTGAATAATATATTTTCTGGGTGCTATTCTCTGGACTAGCTTTATAATGAGCACACAGAGTATTCTTCCATAGATAAACTGGCTTTGACTTATTTGACAAAGTAGTACTTGCTATTTTATTGTTCTTATGGTACTCTTTCCCCCACCCCCATATCTGCTTGAAATCTTGTCTCAGTTCATACTTTTTCATCTGTGTAGTTACTCGGCGCCTGAAGTCAATCAAAAGCATCCAGAAAATCACCAAGTCCATGAAGATGGTTTCTGCAGCAAAGTATGCCAGAGCAGAAAGAGAGTTAAAGCCTGCTAGAGTTTATGGCATGGGAGCTTTGGGTAAGGGGGCTGCCTCTTTTGTAACTGAGTTTGCAACAAATATTTTTAACTTTGTTTTTTTGTGAAGATACTTCATAAAAAGATAAAACCTATCTAGTATTTTCTGAATTAGAACTATCTGATAAAGTACTTTAATCAGGCTTGTACAGCAGGCTTTTCAAGCAACTTGTTAATTATGTATTCAGTAAGGCCACTAGACATTACACTGGTTGTTAACAGCTTGCAGGCTAATAGACACAGCTTTTTAAAACATAGTACACTACTGTATGTGGAATGGTAAGGAACCATATGGGACACTGAAGCTGCTTTCTCTTATTATTAGAAACATCAGAACTCTTGATCTGGAGACTTCACTGTCTTTTCTTCATACTCCGATAGCCTTTTGGCTGAAGAGCGGGGTATAAACACTCCAAATAATAATAATAATAATAATAATAATAATAATAATAATAATAATTGTGAGCCTATCTTTATGGCCATATGTACTGCAGATGTTGAGTTTAAAAAAAAAATAGAATTTTCAAGATGATGTATTTTGTGCCAAAATCTGAGCTTGTACTGGCATATGTTTCTTTATGATCATTCGGAGAAAGGAATTCCGTACCCTTGTGCAATGACCTCTCACAATTCATGTTCCTCCTACAGCCCCCCCCCCCCAGCGTGTCCATGTAGTGGTTGGGGAGGCTGCAAAATATATGGCTATCTCCCTTTAACCAGATACACAGCAGCATTCTCTTGGAGGACTTCAAACATGCCTTTGTTGTGTATCTAGCTGTAAGGACATACCTAGATACTTCTTAGCTTCCCCCTTCCTAGGAGTGAAATGTTACAGTGCATTTCCCCAAAGAGGATCTCAGCCAATATCTCTTCTTCATTTGGATGTCTCTTTTCACTTAAAGTAACTAAGGGGGGTTGCAGACTGCCAGAAATAGTGCAAATTGAGTCCACTTTTAGGGTTAGGATTAGGGTTAGGGAATCATGGGAACTGTAGTTTATTGTGGCACCAGAGCTCTCTGACAGAGAAGGCTCAATGTCTCAGGAAAAAAAAAATTCCCATGATTCCCTAGCACTAACCCTAACCCTAAAAATGGGCTCAATTTGCACTATTTCTGGCAGTCTGCAATCCCCCTAAGAGTGCAACTTTCCCTCCAAGCTGAGGAAAATATTTATACTGTTATCCATCCCCAGTGGCAAATACTTCAATCTTGCTAATGCAGGGAATGGGAGCTGAAAAAGCTTTCAGTTACAGAAAGGTAAATAAGGTTGAAGAAGCTTGTGAGTTTCTACTAAATAGATATTTCTTTTGGGTAGATATTTCTATTGCATTGCAGTTGCTGGCAAAACAATGGAATGTGATCTCCTTGCACGATGCCAGAGGATCCTGTGACATTTTAAAGTCTTGAAAATATATTATAGCATAAGCATTTGTGTACTGTAGTTCATTTCAGTGAATACTGCATTACCTGAAACAGCATGTTATAATAAAGTTTGTTAGTCTTTAAGTTGCCACAGGACTTTTTGGGGGCTAAATCCAATTTTTAGTCTCAACTAGAGTAGACCCACCGGATCAAAAGAACTTTTTGACTTACTAAATTCCCATTGATTGGTCTAATCTAGTTAGAACTCACAGTTGGGTTTAGGTCATAGTCTTGCTGTAACAGACTTAGCACAGCTATCCCTCGGGGACCTATCTGTAACAGTTGTTCTAGTTAGCTCAAGTGCTGTCATGGTTTTTTGAGGCCACAGTATTTTCATGATTGTCAGTTATGAAGGATGCATTTGTTTTTCTTCCTTTTCCTAGCTCTGTATGAGAAAGCAGAAATTAAGGCACCTGAGGACAAAAAGAAATACCTTATTATTGGAGTGTCATCTGACCGTGGTCTTTGTGGTGCTATCCATTCATCTATTGCTAAAAATATCAAGAGTCAGATTGCCAACCTGACAGAAGCTGGTAAAGAAGTCATGGTGGTTGGAGTGGGTGACAAGCTGAGAAACCTGCTGTATAGGTAACAAAAAAATACTCTGCCCTGACATAACACTGATACTTTTGCATCAGACCGACAGCCTATAAGGACCTATTTTTACTGGAAAATTATTCTCCGCATCACATGAACATGCATTGGCATTTTAATTTAAAGCGGTGGTACTCACAGAAAGCCACTGAGAGCAAACCTACCAGCAGAATAAATTTGATAGGGTCACAGAATTACTGCACACCTAGAACAAAGAACCACAGCCTACCTTTTAGAATATATGGTGTCAAGACAGGCTTGAATTCCACCACATACCGAAGAGGGTGAGATATTGAGTTGGGATATTAGGGTGGAGGTGATTGAATATAGGATGGATAATGGGATGGGACATCCAAGGTGAATGTAAGGGCTGTTGTAGGTAGGAGGAATTTAAAACCAGGAGTGGCATAGCAGAGAGAATTAAGGCAGCATTGACTATTTCAGTTGAATAAATAAGTTGTATTTGTGTATCCATTTTTCCTCAAAGATTTTAAGATGGCTAATAAAAGAAAAATGGTAAGAAAACTGCTATTAGCATATTAAAAATAAAAGATGAAAAACAGCAATGTAAACAGCAGTCTAGAGCTCTACATTAAAACCATTTCCTGAAGAGCTAAAACACTAGGATATAAAGGCTTTCATAAAAAAGAAAGTCTTCATTATGCAGATAGATGGTGATACGGAAGAAGCAAAATAACTTTCCCTTAATAGAATGTTAGGCACAGCTACTTAGTGGCTTTTTTTTCTGGACCTAACTAGCTATGTTTTAGGAATCATCGGGGTGCCTTCTTCAGTTCTTCAGATACTCTGGACGGAAGCCATAAATGCCCTAAAGACCATTACCACTATTTTATATGGAGCCATTTAAAAAATTGGAAGCCAGTAGTTTATTTCAGTAAGAGAACTTCATCTTCCCAGTAAGAGGCATTAGTAATATGAGTTCATACAGTTGCCACATTCTGGTTAAAATGCCTCTGGACATTTCTCAAAATCAGCTCCACATGGAGGGCATTGCAGTAATTGAGATGTGATACAATTAAAACGTGTTGTTTTGACCAGATGTTCTTCATATGCTTATTGACTATTTTAGGACACATGGTAAGAACTTCCTGTTCAGCTTTAAAGAAGTTGGAAGAAAGCCTCCCACCTTTGGAGATGCGTCAGTGATTGCCTTGGAGCTGCTGAATTCTGGATATGAGTTTGATGAAGGATCTGTCATCTACAATCGATTCAGGCAAGAGAAACTGGAATTCTGTTAAAACAAAGTTGTACAGTTTTCCAAGGAAACAGGGGTATCTGTAAGAGATAATACAACTCAAAGAGATAAAACAACTCAAGCTGGTCTATGAGGATCAAGTCCTTTAGGTGGTCTCCTCTTTTTTTTTGCAAGAGCTATGTGGAGGTTCTCCCCTCAGGCAGTCCTGTAGCTGCAACAAAATGTTTCCACCCTTTATATTAAAGTTCCAGCCCTTATCCTGTTGCTTTGGTCACCAAATGTGGGGATTTTCTGACCCTTTTCCCACCAACTGTGTGGTTTACACTTGGGCAATCCCATCAGTGCCATTGTAAGGATTCCTCTCAGGCAGTCCCACCACTGTGGTCAAATATGGGGTTTCTACCTTTTAACACACCAGCTGTAAAGATTTCCAAGGTGCTCAATGCAATTTATAAGAGGCCTTTCTCTGATCCCTACCTCTGTGACACAAACATCTAAATTCCTCAGATTACCAGATTATACAATTTCTATCCTCAGTGGATATCACCCCTCTATATTTAATGCTGCCACCACAGACACTTTGTCTGAATCCAAGCTCTCAGATAGATAGTATTTCTGGAAGCCAAAGGTGCATAAAAACAAAAATAAATTTATTTACAGAAGTTAAACATAACACAGCAGATTATACATTACTTGGAGATGTCTTATTCATTGGGTTGCCATAAATTGAGGTCGACTTGAAGACAGCTAACACACATACACACACACATTTAAACGCTACACACTTGTTCTTTCATTCTTCTTAAGTGGACTCAGATCCTTACCAAACACTCAATTCAACCTCTTTTCTCGCAATCTAATCCTAGTCCAAGTCAAACCTGTTTCTAATTACCTTCTACTCAAATTCTATATTAGCAAAACTTTCCACTCAAACTGAACTCTAAACTGTCGTTCACTAGGCTTATGCAAATCTCACACATTCCAGCAATCAGCATTCACCATTTTCTCTCCCCTCTGAATAGCTACTTACCTCATATTCTAATATGCACATAATAAATCAAACGACAATCTTAAATACAAATCTGTGACATCCCAAACTACTAATAAGAAAACAGAAATTTCAGATGAGCAGGTAGGTTCCATTGGGTTGAGAGTTTGAAGATTTTAAAGCGGATATACTGGCTGGAGGATGGGTTTGGGGCAGGGTAGTCCAGAAAGATAACTCTCTGAATCTCTGTTCCAGTGATGTAAATCCAACTTTCTTGTCTCAAAATAGCATTTATTGTCATTTTAATTGCTGAAACTATAAAACCTTGCCCACAGAAGTATAGCAAACCCTCTTAAAAATGACCAGAATTCCCGGCTTATTTTATACAAGTTTCCTGAACCTCCAGAAGTTATACCTACAAAGAGTGAGCCATTGTAGCCATTGTTTGGCTGTCATGCTCATTGATACGATTCTCCAAAACACTTTGCTTTAGAACCATAAAGCTGGGGATTGCCATCCAGATGGTTCTACTAATTTCCTTCAGTAGTACTGAAAGTGGGAAAATATATTTGAATATTAGTCATACCAGCTGAAGCACCACTTAATTTATAAGGGAAGAAAATTGAGAAGCCAACCAAAGCATTGTGCCCAAGCTCTACTGCAAGGCAGGATCTGTTCCATGTCATCTCACTCTCTGGACAACTGTGTAATTCAAGTAACTCTGGAGCATAGGTAGGAATTAGTAATGTATTGTGTGCAGTTAGAATTGAAAGCTCCAGATAGTTCAAGCAAGTGATCAGAATACCAAACATGGTGTTGCAGGTTTTTTTGCAAACTACCTAAATGTGTCTGGCTGAAAAATGATTTCAGAATTAAGCAGGTGAATTTTTTTACACCAGGAAATCTGTTCAAAGTACCTTTCTTTTTTCTATAGGTCTGTTATTTCATACAAGACAGATGAGAAGCCAGTTTATTCCCTCGAGACTGTTTCGGGTGCAGGTAAGTCCAGAGGAAGCATTTGGTAAGTTAGTAAGTAAATGCTTGCAGTGTTCTTAACCATCCCCCCAGAAATTAGCCATTTCTTAGGGCAAATCCATATACTAGGAAAGAAAGAAGGAATGAGAAAAGGAGCAATGGAACATTATGCAAAACATCTCTGTATAAAGCAGAATATCTAAATAGCCTCATGGAGAAGATGGTCTAGATCTGAGCAAATGCAGTGGTGCAAATAACTTTTAAAGGCTTTTTTGAATGCCAGAAATGAAGAGCCCAAGTGAATATTAATTGAAGACTTCCACAACTCTGGTCCCACCACTGACAAGACCTTGTTTTATGTGCTTGCCATAATAGCCTGTTTCAATGGAGGTAGAGGCACAGTAGCAGTACTTCTACAATTGCAGGCAGAAGCACACAAGTATAGACAGTTTTAAAAATATTCTGGTCCCAATCCAGTTAAAGCCTTAAGGGTGAGCACCATCACTTTGACTTGAGTCTGGAAGTGCACTGGTAGTGATTGGCTACTGGTGCAGGTGCCATGTTGCATAATTGAAACGGGCCTCCCCACCACCACCTTATTTACTTGCATTTTGTACTAATTGAAGTTTCCATGTTGAGAAACAGTCCTGAATAAATTTTGTTAAAATGGACAGGTGGTATATTAATTATAGCTTAGATAACTGAGGCCAGGCCAGTTGCTCAAGGTGAATCTGCAACTGGATTTTCTCCAGACATTGAGGAGAATCCTCCCAAATTATATATGTGGTTCTTCAGGGGAGTGCAGACCCAGCCAGAACCAAGTTATCTCTTATCAATAGAACTCCCAGCTCCCAAGGTTGGGTCTCTTACTGGGTTTAATTTTCAGCCTTTTCTGCTTCATCTGTCCTAGAACGCCATCCTGGCACTTGTTCCATGAATTCCCTGCGATTCATGGGTAGAAAAGGTAAAGCTATGTGACCTTGTGATATTGATAGCAACACAATCAGCATCTCCAGGCAGCATCTTCCATCAGCTTCTTAAAAATGTTAAAAATCATGGGGAATCTAATGAAACCCTGTTTTACCTACAGATAAAAGGTTATCCAACAATGCAGTCTGAGAACAATCACCCAAAAAAGGCTAGAATTGTTGCAACACTGTCATCTAAATTCAGCTCAGGCAGGACAGATAGATGAGATGGTTAGTTGTGTCAAAAGCTATTGTGAGTTCCAGCAAGAGTAAAGTGCTTACTGTCGTCCACTCACTTCTTAGCATAAGTCATCTCCACAGAGGCAAAGGCTGGCTGTCCTAAAAGCAGAATGGAATCTATATTGGAGCTGCTACTTGTTGTCATTTTCCTTCAAAATCATGAGAAGCTAAGAGATCACCTCCCTTTCCAATTCGTTTTTGTTGTTTTGCTGTCAAATCAACTTTGACTTATGATGACCCTATAAAGGAGAGGCAGAGCCCCTGTCATCAGATGCCCTGCTAAAGTCTTGCAAACTCAGGGCCATGGCTTCCTTGATTGAATCATTCCACTTGTAATGTAGTCTTCCTCCTTTCTTACTGCCTTCTATTTCACCAAGCATTAACATATTTTCCAGTGAGTCATGCCATGATATATTCAAAGTTAGATGGTCTCTGTTTGGCCATTTTAGCTTTTAGTGAAATACTTTTAAATACTTTGCCCCCAAAAGAGAGAGTATTCCAAATTCATAGGTTCCAAACTAGATTTCTTTATCAGGGGCTATGCTGCTGTTTTCTGAATAATGAAGCTGCAAACTTTCAAGAAGAGAAGATTCAGACTGATGATATATAAATGCTAATCTTGGTGAATGTTAAAGTTGGAAGGCTGTGGATCTCCTTTGATGTAGAAATGAAATGTAATCTGAAATCACTTTGAAACTGTGCTTAGTTTTGGCTTGTATCCAAAACATTTTAAAACTGCAATAAATAGATTTTGTTCATTGTTCTTTCTTTTGCAGACAGCATTAGTATCTATGATGACATTGATGCGGATGTCTTGCGAAACTATCAGGAATTTACATTGGTGAACATAATCTTCTACTCACTGAAGGAGTCTACCACAAGCGAACAGAGTGCTAGGATGACTGCCATGGACAATGCAAGCAAAAATGCCTGTAAGATCTCTATGGAGTTTGCAGCATACTGTGTGCCAAGCTATAAACAAAAGAGGGGAGGCAAAATTACATATTTTAGATAGTTTTCACTTTTGAAATATGACCAGATTACCTTCAAGTCCGAATGTTGATTGCATAAATATCCATCCACCTACTGTTCTAGGTATCAGCTGATACTAAGTGGATTAGCTGAGAATGCAATGGTATTAGACACTTTCCTTTAAAAGAGAGTTTATATTTGATACCTCCTTTCTGGAATATTTGAAGGTTAATTTTTGATCAATTTTTTCTAGATTTTATTTTTGAGCCACCTTGGTTATATGTGAGCCACCTTGGGTCCCTTCGGGGAGAAAGGCAGGATAGAAATCAAATATATAAATAAACAGATCAGAGGTGGGGAATGGGGGCTCTCCACTTGCTGGACTGCAACTCCCATCACTCCAACTACTGCCCATACTGACTGGGACTGATGTGAGTTGGTTCCCTCCCCCTTTTGTAGCTGTAACAGTACAATCCACATCCTGGATTCACTTCACGAACTACCAGGTTAATGAATTGGCATGTAAAATTTGTCACAAGGACTGCCTGCTGGAAGAGCTGGAAATGATGACTTTTGGAACATAGGGAGAACTAAGGGCCTCGGCAGACGACTAAAAAGGTCGTCCTCGAGACCCGGAAGAGGAGGAGCCACCGCACGAGCGGCGCTCCTTCCTCTTCCTGAGGTCGCCCTGGAAGCTGCCGGCCCTCCGCACGGCCGGCGCTTCCAGGGCAACCTCCCGCTGCAGCGACCACATGCGCTGCGGCGGAAAAGACAGCGAAAGTGCACCCTACGCGTTTAGGGCGCACTTTCGCTGTCTTGAGGAAGGAGCGCTGATTTAGCGCTCCTTCCAGGGACGCCGCAGGAGCGCCGCGGTGCGGCTGCCATGGCCCCGCGGCGCTCTGGACCAGGGCGTCCTGGATGCCCTGGTCTGCATCCCCCCTAAGTAACTTGCCCATCATGACATGCTGTTGATATGATCAGGGGAAGTATCAGTGTGTTGGCTTGACTTTAACTGACATGTAGGATAGCTCCAACTCTTCAATATTCTTGGCAATTCACAGTTTTCAGAAAATTTAAAGTTAGTGGCCTACAAGCCGTTGAGTCTGAATATAAGTAGACAGATAAATAAAATAATTGGGACTCTTCCTTAATCACAATAATGGGCAAGTAAAAACTTTGAATTTCTCATGAGGGTTCTTGGTGTTGCTTTCTGACTTCCATTTCTCTTGGTAGCTGAGATAATTGACAAGCTGACTCTGACACTCAACCGCACCCGCCAAGCTGTTATCACCAAGGAACTTATTGAGATCATTTCTGGTGCTGCTGCTCTGTAAGTATTTTTACAAGCTGTAAACAAAAGAGAGGAAACAAAACTCCTGTAGGCAGACTGAGTTTTGTCTGTGCTGTTTGACAAGGGCACAAAAAAAAAAGAGTTGGGTTATGAATTCTTTGGCTGTGCTTTCAAAAAGCCAATGACTAATGATGCATTGCACTCTTGGGGAACTCATAATTCCTAAATTTGCTGCAGCAGCTAATGCTGAAGCACTCTGGGGAAATGCTTTTGTCTGCCTTTTCTCTAAAGAGATGTGCAAGCCCTTGATTTTTCTGTATTTTTTTAGTGTGGGCTACACTTAATCAAATTACATCCAACCTTTTATTGTTGAGACTTAGGGCCTTTACAGACTGCCAGAAATAATGCAGCTTTGAGGCCACTTTAACTGTCCTCGCTCAGTGCTAAGGAATCATGGGAATTGTAGTTTATTGTGGCACAAGAGCTCTCTGGCAGAGAAGGCTCAATGTCCCCCCAAAAAATACAGTTCCCATGATTCCCTAGCACTGAGCCAGGACAGCTAAAGTGGCCTCCAGCTGCATTATTTCTGGCAGTCTGCAAAGGCCATTAGTAATTGAGGGAGAGAAAGAGATAAGGACTTCCCTTCAGGATCAGTGCCTGTCATCCAGTAGCATTATAATAATAGTAGCCAATGAGTTGCCTCTTGTGACTCCAACAAGCAGGATAGTAAAGAAATAGCCTGATCAGAGATATATTGCCTCTGAGCACAGAGGCTCTATTTAATTCTCATGTAACCCCCATGGCTGATAGTCATTTTAGCAAATGTCTTTCACCATTCCTTGGAGCAATGAATACCATAAATTAATCTTACACAGGTTGATGGACCTGTTTTCAGAAAAATTCAGACTACAGTTTAACTTTGGATAAAACTCTCCATAGAAAACAAAAGCATTTCGTCAATGTATACCTGAAATGTTACCACTTAATTTAGTGTTGTGAAGAATGGGAAATGATTGTGCTTTTAATCCATCCATTAGTCAATACATGTCATCAATTGATTTGGTGTTGATACTTAATTTTGGTTTGATTGGTTCGTTTGTATTTCTGCTCTGTACTGCATGTTTATTTAAATCACACTAAGTATCTTGGCTTAATTTATGTTGCTTATGCTTCACTGCATGTTTTCTTTTTTTTGGGCTATTCAGAAAGTGAGTTTCAGCCAAAGTCAACAGGTAAAGTGGTGATGTGAACTACCCATCATGGGGTGAAAAAGTAGAAAAGAAGGTGTCAATTTAGCAATGGATGGCTTATTTGTTTTTGTTCACAAAGAATGTGGTTTTGAATGGCTCATTTTGCATGAATCTTTGCACTTTGCAATTTTGTTTCTGCATCATCCTTGTAGTAGACAAGCAAACTGAGGTGCTCTGGAGAACTCAGGCACACAGAGTGGAGGGGTTGTGGAAAGCCAAGCTTCTATTATTTCATTTCATTTCATATATTAAAACATATATTAATTCGTATAATGAGAATTACAGAAACACAGTGAAAGTACTAAAGATAATAAACAATGCAGCAGATATAGAAAATGAAATGTAACGGCCAATTAATTTTGAAAACTGGGGGCAAACAAAAGATTTTGATTTGGTGCTAAGATTGCATTGTAGTGTAGATGCCAGTTGCATAAATGTTGTGCCTCATTACAGAAGGTTGCCTCCCAGCCTCCATTGTCACATAGTGTCCCTGAGGGGGTGATATTTTCATTCATTTTTGCTGTTGCTACTGCTATTACTATATTAATTTATATCCTATCTTTTTGTAGGATACAATCTAGAATTCAAGGCAGCTTAGAAAAGTTAAAGCATATACAGTTAAAAATTTCACATCATAACAAAATTTAAAAATACAAACAAATTATAAGTAGCATTAAAAGCAGTTGAAAGAAAAATAAATATGACAACATAAAACATTATGAAACTCTCTTTCTTGCTAAGCAATCAGCCCTCAAAGGCTTGCTGAAGCAAAAGAGTTTTCACCAGGTGCTTGAGGAAGTGCTTCCCACATGGTCCAGATATATGGTTTTTTATATCTTGGATCGTCCTCCAGATGTTTTGGACTTAAGCCAGAATCCCTTACCATTGACTGCTGAACTTACCATGCTGGACTGGGCTTTTGGAAGTTGAAGCCTAGAACATCTGGAGGGTCAAGGGTTGAGCACCACTGGTGCAGAGAAACTACTAATAGAAGTTCCACTCAGCAGTTTCATACAGATGTTAAAGATCATAAGCAATAAGTGAATCCTTGCAGGACCACACCATTCAGATACCGTGGGGGTGAGAATGCCTTTCATGCCTGAAACCAATCCTGCAGGCAGGAGCAAAGTCATCCTATCACTGTGCCTTCGCCACCTGACCAACTGCTGCAAACTAGCATGGCACCATACATAGATGGTGGGCTTAAAAAGTGTTGAGAGAGTAAGGAGTTAATCAGGTTACATTTGCCAGCTCTTGCTCAACAAAGCTCCTCTGTGTGAATATCAAAACCAGGCCTGAAGCAGGTCCACATAATCTGCTTTCTTCAAAATTACCTTGAGTGCCTCCATTCATCCTCTCAAAATCCTTACCACAGAGGGGAATTAAAATAGCTAACAAAACAATTAGTAAAAGTAACAAAGTACTAATTTAATAATTGGAGGTGCCTTTTTTATCCATTTCAAAATCTTCTAAAATTGGACAAGTGAATTGATTAAAGAAGGGCTGGGCACATTGTTAGCTTATGGTTGCATGTAGTTTCTAGGATGCTGTGGTCCCAACTCCCCACATTTTCCTTGAGTTCCCTTTTCTTGGCTGAAACAGAGATGAATTGCCTCTTAAGACCTGCCTACATATCTTAGGTTACAAGGCCTCCTTGCCTTGCTTAACAAACCAGCAACCATTTTTTAAAGCCAGAAATGACATTTGGGCTTTTTTTTTTCCCCTCACTTTTTGGTAATCCATGTAGCCCCTAGATGTCCCTAAGGATGCAGAATATTGGCCCATGAACCCAACAAAGTTGCTCATCTCTGGACTAAACTGGGATGTAATTCTAACTTTATGGAATATAGCAGGGCTTATACTGAATAATAGGTGTGTCTGATTCTGTGGCATATTTACAATGTAGTTATATTTAGACATGAAAACTGCTAGAAAAGTTTTTGGAAGAAACAAAGACAGCAAAGAAACTTGAAAGAAGAAGCTATTCAGGGGTGGTCAGCAGTTTAATAAGTAGTAACAAAATGGAAAATTCTGTCAGAACTATGCCCATACTTTTCTTAATACACTGTTTTTGTTTGTAGGTAAAGAGCAGGTGATTCATCCCACTCCCATTCTAGAACGAAGGCGACATCTGTTGGTCCATAATTCTGTGGGAAATATTCAGACAAAGAACCCCAGCTGTTTATAATCTGTATTTCAATAAAGTCCTACATAAAAGAGCTGGCGTGCTTCTTTGGGTATGTGACTGTGGAGACGGTTGGACTGAAATGCAAGTGAGCAGCAGTGTCTTATGTTCTAAGGCAGTATTTGTATCTTTATAAAAGGATTTTGATACTTTATAAAAGTATCTTTATAAAATGATTTTGAAAAATGCTGTAGTATTTTTGCATATATATATATATATATATATATATATATATATAGACATATTGAAAATAAGAATTAGTGGGTGCAGTGCGCCAGAAAGTTCCTTCTGTGTAAACCCTGGTGAAACAAATTGGAGCACCACTTTAACTGCCATGGCCCCATCGTACAAAATCCTGGCATTTACAGTTTTGTGAGGCACCAGCACCCTTTGGCAGAGAAGTCTAAAGGTCCTGTAAAATCTCAGGATTCCATAGAATGGTACTACAATACTTCAGACTGAATTATTTCTACAATGTAGATGCGCCCTGTGAGACTTGAAAAGGCTACATATAGACTCCATGACATTGAAGACATTGAACTGACACTTCCCAGGTCTAATTTTAACACTCTCTGCCCTCTGTTATCTTGCCTTGGTGCATACCCATATATATTAGTCTTGAGATTTCCATGAAAGCAGCTTTTTACTATGTCTTAGATCAGGGGTAGGCAACCTTTTTGAGCCGGGGGCCGGGTTGCTGTCCCTCAGACAATTGGGGGGCCGAAGCACCCAAAATAAATAAATAAATAAATAAAATTTAAAATTTTGCATGCACACTCTCTCAGCCCCAGAAAAGCCATGGCAAAACCCCTGTGGAGATTTTGCCAAGAAAACCCCAAGAACAACAATAACAATATCTTCATGGCGGGCGGCGGCAGTAGCAGTGGCGGCAGGACCAGCCTGGGGCCGGTCCAAAGGCCTTGGGGGGCCACGTCCGGCCCCCGGGCCTTAGGTTGCCTACCCCTGTCTTAGATTTTAATTCTCCAGTGTGTTGAGTAAATACTTGCATGAGTTTATAAACTGAAGCTACTCTGGGCTTATCCAGATTGATTGGAAAGTCTGAGATTTTGTTCCTGTTCTTTCCAATTTTATTCTGAGTTAAATAACTGGCAAGCTGGTATGAAAGGTCTCTGCACCCGGAGTGGACAGAAAATATTCTGGGATAAACAAAAGGTTTATGGAGAGTAGGAACAAAACCTGGAACTTTTTGATTACTTTAATTAGTCTGGATGTGTATAATAAAATACTGCCGCCCCTCCGTTCTCACAGATTTGGGATCCATATCCCTCATCTATCTGCAGCAGGCAAACTGGAGAAATTGGGCATGTACCCACGATGCCCCCCCCCCCCCCCGTGTGCACCCACAGGCACGCACCTTCATTCAAGCCGATGGGGCTTGAATATACACAATTTTCCATTCTTGCGGGGGTGGGGTCAACTATATATCTTTTTAGATTGCTTTGGAAATGCTACATTGTTGTCTCCAACTAGTTATTGGGGAATGTAAAAGAGGATGTAACAAGATTAACTTGTGACATGTTGATTCCAAGGAAATGTGTCAACTGAGGCTCAGCCTTGTGAATGGCCAACGCCAATTCTGTTTGTCAGGAAAAGTTCCTGAAAAGCTGTTGATTGTAAGGCCAACTTGCAACAAGTTTACACAAATGGCTGTGTGCTACAGAGAATGGAAGCTACAGTGGTACTGTTGTGTGATATGAAGTACCTTTGCGCCATTGGTGCTACAGTTTTACAGAGAGGGAGATCCAGTGGCTTGGACTGGTTTACCTGTGTTTGCTCTGAGAAATTTGGGAACAAAAAAACCCACAACAATTTTACTGTGCCTACCCCTTCCAGATGGAACAGGCTTTGATTTATTCCTACTTGCCCTCTCTGGTGGTAACAGCAGCCAGTTAAAACTTTACTGGCTGGGCTGCTGTTCTGCTGCAGTGGTGCATGCCCCTGGGGGGCTAAGATAGAGGGATGGGGGAGCGAGTTGATTGCCACCTTACAGGCAACCCCATCAGAGAAGGAAATGAGAGGATCAGGATCAGGAAGGGGTAGGTCATAAGAGACCACCTGGCCCTGATCCCTCCCCTCTGCTACAAGTAAGTGTGCATGCACACACACTTCTCTAATGAATCCATACAACAATTGGGGGGTGCATCTACACTAGAAATAATGTAGTTGGAGACCACTGAAGCTGTCATGGCTCCATCCTGCAGGATCCTGGGATTTGTAATTTTGTGAGACACCAACATTCCTTGGCAGAGAAGGCTAAAGACTCTGTAAATCTACATATCCTACAGGATGGAGCTACAGCACTTAAAATAGTGTCAAATCAAATTGCATTATTTTTAGTGTACATACACCCTGATCTTTTTAGTTAACGTATACATTTTATGGGGGTGGGGAAATAGAACTCATTAATTATTTTTTGTATGACATCACTGTATATATCAAAATGGGTGCATAGCTCTGGGGGCTGCCAGGAAGTTATTTTGAGCCCTGCGCAGCTGTCATTTTGGTGAGTGGAAATGACATGTCACTCCCAGTAACATTGGGGGGGAGGTCTCACTGAATCATGGCGGAATCCAGCAAAACAGTATATTTAATGAATCTGAAGCCTTTATGACTCTGGGGGCTGCAATTTTGGGGGGCCTGCTGGAGACTTGGAGGAGGGAGATTTCCAAGGTCTCCATCAATCCCATCCTAGTCTAAATTTTTGCATTCAGAATTCATTGGGATTTGACAGGAGAGGTTGTGCAGGTGGGTTTATAAGCATGTGTGATGGAAAACCATTTGGAAAGAATTAGCAGAATCCTTACCCATTCTTGCAGTTCTGACAAACTGATGTATAATCACTGTGGCTGTATACTGAGTAAATTGGGTAAAAGGAAAGTTTGGGCTCTACTACATCAGCTAGAGCAGGAGTGAACTGGTTGCATAAGCCCAGCATTCCTTGGCAGAATAGATCTTAGAGGGCACCTGCTCCTCTCCCCCATCAAAATATTTTGGCTTTCAAATGAAAGCATATTTTGCACCTTCCCCGGCCCCTAGAGCACATTTGAGGGGCATTTGATGGCAAAATAGTTTTTTAAAAAATTTTTTTGCAGATTATTATTTTAACCCCCTTCAGGGGTAGGCAACCTTTTCCCTTTAAGGGCCGAGGGACTTCAGCTCCCAGAATCCCAGGAGCTATTGGCCAACATGGGACTATTGGCCAACATGGCTGAGGCTTCTGGGAGCTAAAGTCCCTTGGCCTTTAAAGGGGAAAGGTTGCTACCCCCGCAGGTGGTCCAGGGGGGCTCCAAATGTGGTGGAAATGCCTTCCATGCCCCCTAGAAATAATTTCTGGGCATTTGGAGCAAAACATTTTTGATCACTGGGGGCCCACAAAAATGGTTCCCCTCCCCCCGAACTAGAGCATCAGTGCAGCAAATGCTTTCCCCATAGATTAATTCCTTATGCACACAAAGCAAGCACATAGGATAAGGTGAGATGAGAGAACTTATCTGTGACATGCCAGATTTGTAGGGAGGAGAGAATGTGAATGTCCATGGTAGAGCCCACCCCAAGGTTTGTTGTTAGCTGCCCTCAAGTTGATTCTGATCCATGGTGACCCTGTGGATGAGACATCTCCAAGAATCCCTATCTTCCACCGCTCTGCTCAGGTCCTGCAAGCCCATGCCCATAACTCTCCTGATTGAGTCCATCCATCTGGTCTGTAGTCTTCCCCTCCTTCTACTTTTCTTAGCATTATTGTTTTTTCTAGTGATACATGCCTTCTCATTATGTGGCCAAAGTATGATAGCCTCAGCTTGATCATCTTGGCTTCAAAGAAGAGCTCTGGTCTGATCTGTTCAGGAACCTGTTTCTTTGATATTTTGGCTGTCCGCGGTATCCTCAGCACTCTTCTCCAGCACTACATCTCGAATGAGTTGATTTTCTTTCTCTCTGCTTCCTTCATTGTCCAGCTCTCACATCCGTACATGGTGATCGGGACCAGGCATTTTTGTGATAGGGGCTGCTCTCTTGGCTAAGATGGGACTAATTCCTTCAGCGCATCAATTTGCTTGTTTCTGCCATTAATTAAAAACAATTGTGAGAGATTACTCCCTCAGCCTCCCTATGCCCTAAACTTGGACTCCAAGTATAATTCATGCTAGAAGGGAAATTGTTCCAGCCCAGGCATGCTTTAAAATGGGACATATGCCCAGCTTCTTAGCTCTCTTGGAAAAGAAAAGAAATTGCCAGTAGTTACTGATAGCTAACACAAGGGGGGAGGAATTTTGGCGAACCTCTGCCCCTTTTAAATTATTATTTTAAAAGAATATAATCCTTCATGGAAAATTAAGATTGCTTCTTGAAGAGGGAATTGGAGCCTTTTGAATGCCAAAGCTATCCAACGCTGCTCCCGATGTTACTTTTGAATGCGTATGAAAGAGATGAGGCTTCTTTAAAATGCTATTCTCATGTTCTTTCAATTAAAGCTCTCCTGAGCTAGCTTGATGTTTCGGTTAGCTTCAGGCTATGAGAAAAAGTATTTAATTTTAGGTGGTTAATTGGCATTATGCAACCTAGAATAGTAACAGAAAAGGCAGGATATGCTGGAGCTGTAACACATCTGGAAGACTCCAGGTTGGCAAAGGCTTGGTGAGGTGACTCAGGTTGGTCCCTGCTTGGTTATGAAAATCAATGGATGGACTTGAGCCAAGTAAGCCTGAGTATCTCAGAGGCATTTATGAGGATCAACAAAGGAGGGAAAGAACTCTTCCCTGGATATCTTCAAAAAGAGGCTGGACAGCCAGCTGCTGGGGATGCTTTAGCTGGAGATTCTGCATTGAGCAGAGGGTTGGATTTGATGCCCCATGAAATCTTTTCCAACTCTTTGATTCTATCCTTCATGATGGCTACTGGCCTGCCGCTATGAGATTTCAAGAGGTTTGGGAATATTTATGAGATTTGAGATCTCACAGGAACATGGACCTCTTCTCAAGTGGGCCTCCTCTCATGAGACTGGAAACAAGTTTTATCGTCATTCTAAGCCTGTCTCATGTGTTCCAAAGTCTCAATGGTCCCTTATTGCTATTTTGAAAATCTTGACAACTCTAGGTGGGCTTCAAGCAGCAAAATACCTTGGGTTGACTCTGCCAACAGATCTCACAAAGGGTGTGGAGGCTTAACTTTGTATGCTACCAAATACTTTTGGGAAAACCTCCAAATAAATATTCCTGTCCCTTGATGTAACATGCACACCATCTCATTTAAATACCTGTCATATTACCACCCCTTTTAGTGTTACAAGTTGCAACCCATTTTGTTTCTTAATTTTAAAATTAAAATATTTTCTGGCTGGTGTCAAGTAGTTTATTATGTTTTATTCTGATGGAGCTTTTTATTTGCTTGTTTTGATTTTAGGCTTGGTATACTCATGGTTTTGTGGCTTGAGTGTTGGACTACAACTCTGGAGATCAGAGTTCGATTTCCTACTCAGCCATTGAAACCCACTGAATAACCTTGGGCTAGTCACATACTCTCAACCCCACAAAATAGGTTCACTTTAGGGTCATCAGAAGTAAGAAATGACTTGAAGGCACACAACAACAAAAACAACAACACTAGATTTTCAGGCTAGGGTTTGCATCCTCATATGCATACTAACTGAGCTTGGAAAAATTACCTTTGTGAACTTCTGCTTCCACATCCTTGCAGTTGGAAATCCCATATGCTGGTCAGAGGATTGTGAGAATTGTAGTTCAAAAAGTAACATTCCCAAGATCTAAGTACTAATACAGTTGGTCCTCCGTATCCATCCCTTTTTTATCTGCAGATTCAACCATACATGGCTTGAAAATATTTTTAAAAATATAAATTCCAAAAAGCAAAGCCTGATTTCACCATTTCATGTAAGGGACATCGTTTTATGATACCATTGCAAATAATGGGACTTGAGCATCCATGGATTTTGGTATCCATGGGAAGTTATGGAACCAAATCCCAGCAGATACCAAGGTCCTAGTTTTTGTATAACATTTTAAAAATGTGTTGTATGACATTTCAAAAAAATTAAAAATTAAGACTTCTTCGTGGAAACTATTGCTGGGCAGGGTATTTGTGTAAGTATTTAGAATTGTAGAATCATTTGTTGGTAAACAGGGATCAGAGCCCCATATTAGCAACAGGATGCTGCTGCCACCCTGAGCCAACACTGTAACGGTTTGAGTGCTGGACTAGGACTCTGGGGTTCAGGGTTCAAATCTTGGCTCAGCCCACCGGGTGACCCTTGGCCATTCTCTCAGCCTCAGAGGGTAGCAATGGCAAACCTCCTCTGAAGAAACTTACCCAAAACCCCACCATGATAGGGTCACCTTAGGGTTGTCATAAGTTGCAAATGACTCGAAGGCACGCCACAACAACAAGCTGACACCACCTACTACTGGCATGCATTCTCTTCCCCAAGTTTGCCCAGAATCAATCTGGATCTTGAGTAGAAAGAGGTCCCTCACCTTGATAATTCAACTCTCCCTGAGATCCAGTATGGTGCATTGGTTTAATCATTGGATTTTGACACTGGAGACCAGGATCCGATTTCTCACTCGGTCAGGGAAACTCACTGGGTGACCTTGGGTGAATTATACACTCTCAGCCCCAGAAAATCCCATGATAGATTCACCTTTGGGTTGCCGTAAGTTGGAAACAACTTGTAGGCACACAACAACAATGACCACTTCTCCCTAGAAGCCAGCATGACTAAATGAGGTGATAGTATTTTGGACACATCAGGAGCTGACATGACTTACTGGAATAAAAAAAAAATCACACCTGTTAAATTAGAAAGCAATAGATAAAGAGGAACAGGTGTATTGATTCACTCAAGGAAGCCACAGCTGCCCTGAATTTGAAAACCTGAGCAGGGTTGTTGATGATGGAGACTCATGGAGATTTCTCATTCACCGACTTACCATAAGTGAAAGCCTTGTTGTTACATACCTTTAAATCATCTCCAAAGTTTTCTTGGCAAGATTTATTTAGAGGAGTTTTGCCACTGCCTTCCTCTGAGGCTGAAAGAAAAATATGCCTGCCAAAAATACGCCAGTCCTCTTCCTACCACAAAGGGAATCTCCTCCAAGAAGATTTTGCCCCCAAAGGAGCTCATTTTTGGTAAGCAGGTTTATTGCCTTCACATGCTAATACCAATTTTCAATGTAGACATGTTAGTTTCTCTTGCAGCACAAAGAGGAGGAAAGGAGGGGAAGAAAAAGGAATGTAGCAGCACTTTTAAGACTATCTGGTTCTTATTTCAGCACAAATTTTGGTGGCTATTTGTTTAGGTGTTTGGGAAATGAGACGGTTTGGTTGTGATCGATGATGCTTCATAGACTTTACAACATCTCGACAAGATCTGGAGTCCCCAAAATGTGAGGAGAGGCAGGGAGTGTTGAGGAACACTTAAAAGATAAAAATGGGATTTTGGTCTTGTTTGATCTGGTGGAACTCATCCAATGGGTTTCTATGGCTGAGCTGGGATTCGAACCCTGGTCTCCGGAGTCATAGTCATACCAAGTACTCTGCTCCAGAGTTTGCTCCAGAGTCATAGCTCAAACCATTTCACCACGCCGGCTCTTCTTATACACATAGCCTGAAGGTAATTTTATACACAGTATTTTAAATAATTTTGTGCATGACACAAAGTTTGTGTCCCTTGAGGCATCAGAAAGCAAAGCTGTCCCTATCTAAGCCGCCCACGTGGACAATATTTGGAGTATATTGGATTTTGGAAACCCGGATAAGGGAGGCTCAGCCCGCACTAAATTTGATATTGTTATTTTTATTGCTAAAAGATAAAAGCAACCCCAAATTGATGTAACTCAAGTAAAATACAAACAAATAAGATACCATGGCAATACATTTAAAACAGAATACTAGTAGTGATTTGAGCATTGGACTATGGCTCTGGAGACCAGTGTTCGAATCCCAACTCAGCCTTGGAAACCCACTGGATGACTTTGGGCAAGACACACTCTCTCAGCCTCAGAGGAAGGCAATGGCAAGCCCCCGCTGAAGAAGTCTTCTCATGAAAACCCCATAATATGGTTGCCATATGTCAGAAATGACTTGAAGGCACACAACAAGAAGTAATAGAAATAATAATAATAATAATAATAATAATAATACAAATACAGAAAATATGAAGTCATTTAATATAAATTAATAGCCCCTGAATGCGATATCAAAACTTTTATTTTAATATCTTATCTTATTTTTAATTTAGTATCTTTTATTCATTGAAATAAAGTATGATACAATTATTATACAGTACATACTGAAAGCAAACTAAAGCCCAAACTACACTGCAGAAATAATCCAGTTTGAGACCGCTTTAACTGCCTTGGCTCAATGCTAGGGAATTCTGGGAACTGTAGTTTTGTGAGATTTTGAGCCTTCTCTGTCAGAGAGCCCTTGTGCCACCCATAAACTACAATTCCCAGGATTCCCTAGCACTGAGCCAGGGCAATTAAAGCAGTCTCAAGACTGGATTATTTCTGCAGTGTGGACTGGACTTAAAACAGCTCATCTCTTCGCATATAACTTCCTTATAGTACCTCATTTAAAAAACCAACAAATTTTCCTTAAACATTGTAGCCTCGAATCCTTCTCTGACATGCCCCAGTTTTGTGTGTGATGACATTAAAACTTTTCAAACAATTTTTTAAAAATAAATTTCTTTTTTAAAAAAATAAATAAAAATAAGATTTAAATATTTCTCTTTTTTTTAACAAAAGGTAAAACACAATTACATCACCACTCTGCTTTTAAAAACCCAAGTTAAAAATACAAATTTACAAAACTTGAGATCTCATTCAAAACTCCAGACCAAAGTCTCCTGAGATGCTGTCACAGGGACATGAGCAAGAGAGTTGGAGTATATATATATATAACTTTTCCTTTACAATAAACAATATATTAATAAAATAAAAATTTAAATAAAATAATATTTTTTAAATAATAATGACACTTTAGGCCAGCAGCAACTGAACCACGGGCTGGGCCCAAAAACCCAAAGTGGAAGGCTTGCAAGAAAAAGGAAAAAGGAAAAAGTATAGAAAGCCAAACTTTCTCTTTTTTGCTGGTGACTCTTTTTCTCTTTCCATGCCTGGATAGCCGATTCCGGAGCAATCGATGGCAGGAGGGCGGGCGGGCGGGCTTGGCGCGCGCGTGCGCCTGTCCCTATCGACCCGCTCTGGGCTCGGCGGGCGCTGCCTGCCGGGCTGCCAGGCGACCCCAAGATGGCGGCGGAGGCAGCAGCAGCCGCAGAAGGAGAAGCGGGAGCTGAGGCTGCTCCGGTGTGAGGCGAGCCGGGCCGCGTCTTCCGCCCGGGCCATGGCCCCCGGGGGCTTGTGAGGGGCCGCCGAGGAGGATGTGCGAGAGCTACTCGCGGTGGCTGCTGCGGGTGTCGGTGGCGCAGGTGTGCCAGGCGCTGGGCTGGGACTCGGTGCAGCTCTCCGCCTGCGACCTCCTCACCGACGTCCTCCAGCGGTACCTCCACTCCTTGGGCCGAGGCTGCCGGCGCTACTGCGAGCTCTGTGAGTAAGCCAGTCGGGGTTGTCAGGCCTGACCAAAGTGGTGCTATTGCTTCCCTCAGTCTGGACACTGCACTCCTGTTGATGCAGCCTCAGAATCGCATTGGCCTTTTTAGCTGCAGCGTCACACTGTTGACTCATGTTCAGCTTATGCCAGGGGTAGGCAACCTTTCCCCTTTAAGGGCCGAGAGACTTCAGTTCCCAGAATCTCAGGAGCTATTGGCCAACATGGCTGAGGCTTCTGGGAGCTGAAGTTCCTCGGCCCTTAAAGGGGACAGGTCGCCTACCCCTGGCTTATGCTCTACTAGGACTCCTAAATCCCTTTCACGTGAAGGCTTGCTAAGGGCCTTTGCAGACTGCCAGAAATAGTGCAAATTGAGTCCACTTTAACTGTCCTGGCTCAGTGCTAGGGAATCATGGGAATTGTATTTTTTCTGAGACATTGAGCCTTCTCTGTCAGAGAGCTCTGGTGCCACAATAAACTACAGTTCCCATGATTCCCTAGCACTGAGTCAGGGCAGTTAAAGTGGACTCAATTTGCACTATTTCTGGCAGTCTGCAAAGTCCCTAAGGCAGGTGACCACCCCCACGTCCATTCATATTGTTTTTTTCTGCCTAAGGAGCAAAACACACTGCAGGAATGATGCATCTTGAGACCGCTTTAACTGTCCTGGCTCACTGCTAGGGAAGCCTGGGAACTGTAGTTTGTTGTGGCACCAGGGCTCTCTCTGTGAGGTGGCTAAAGGCCTCACAAAACTACAGTTCCTAGAATTCCCTAGCATTGAGCCAGGGGGGTTGAAGCGGTCTCAAACTGGATTATTTCTGCACTGTGTGTTTGGTCTAAGTGTAGTACCTTCCATTTCTCCATGTTGAAATTCATTCAAAGAAGGAGACTCCACCACACTCTTGAGTGTGTTCCACTGTTGAACAGCTCTTACTGTCAGGACATTCCTCCTAATGTTGAGGTAGAATCTCTTTGAATCCATTGCTCAGGGTCCCATTCTCTGGAGCAGCAGGAAATAAACTTACTCCATCTTCAGTAAGACATCCTTTCAAATATTTAAACAGGGATATCATATCACCTTTTAACCATCTCTTCTCCAGGCTAAACATCCCCAGCTCCCTAAGTCTTTCCTCATAGGGCATGGTCTCCAGACTTTTCACCATTTTAGTCACCCTCCTTTGGACACACTTCAGCTTCTCAACATCCTTTTTGAATTGAGGGGCCCAGAACTGAACACAGTATTCCAGGTGGGGCCTGACCAAAGTAGAGTAGAGTAGCCCTATTACTCCCCTTGATCTAGACACTCTACTTGTATTGAGGCAGCCTAGAATTGCATTGGCCTTTTTAGCTGCTACATCACACTATTGACTCATGTTCAAGCTGTGGTCTACTAGGACTTTTAGAGGATAGGATAGAGGAGCCCATTTCAACAGGGAGGAATGTGAGGGGCTACACTTAGGCAGTTGGAATGAAAGGCACAGATACAGCATGGGGTACACCAGATTAGGAGGGGTAGGTAATACCTAAGAGGACAGGATCAAATTCCAAATGACCTTAATAGATTAGAAAGCTGGGTCAAAACTAACAAACTCAGTTTCAAGAGGGAGAAATGTAAGGTAGTGCACTTAGGTAGTGGAAGTGAAATGCATAGATATAGGATAGGGGACACCTGGGTTAACAAGACTACATGTGAAAGGGATCTGGGAGTCCTAGTAGACCACAAGATGAACAGGAGTCAGCAGTGCAATGTGGCAGCTAAAAAGGCCAATGTGATTAAGGCTGCATCAATAGAAGTAAAGTATCTCTAGATCAAAGGAAGTAATAGTGCCACTTTATTCTGCTTTGGTCATACCTTCATACGTTCATTAGGAGACAGACTAAGCTAGCTTGCTACACACACACACACTGTTCCCCAGGGTTGAGTTGTGATATATTGCCATCTGATGCATACCCTCCAACATTTCACAGATGAAAACCAGGACATGCATGGCCAAACAACATGGCAAAAGTTATTCATGAGGAACAATATACACCTGGCTTGATGACAATACATGTGGAAGAGATCTAGGAGTCCTGATAGGCCACAGGTTGAACATGTGTCAACAGTGTGATGCACCATGAGATTCTAGGCTGCATCAATAGAAGTAGATCAATATTGTCTAGATCAAGGGAAGTAATACTGCCACTTTATCATGCTTTGATCAGGACTCAGGTGGAATACTGTGTCTAGTTCTGGGCACCACAGTTTGAAAGGATGTTGTCAAGCTGGAGCATGTCCAGAGGAGGGCGACCAAAATGGTAAAAGATCTGGAAACCATGCCTTATGAGTGACTTGGAGAGCTGGGTTTGTTTAGCCTGGAAAATAGAAGGTTAAGAGGTGATAGGATAGCCCTGTTTAAGTATTTGAAGAGGTGTCATATAGAGGATGGAGCAAACTTGTTTTCTGCTGCTCCAGAGAATAGGACCGGGAGCAATGGATGCAAGCTACAGGAAAAGAGAATCTCCTCAACATTAGGAAGAATTTATTGACAGTAAGAGCTGCTTGACAGTGGAAGATGCTGCCTCAGAGAGTGGTGGAGTTTCCTTCTTTGGAGGTTTGTAAACAGGTTGGATGGTCATCTGCCAGTGGTGCTTTGATTGTAAGTTCCTGTATGGTGGGGGGTTGGACTGGATGGCCCTTGTGGTCTCTTCCAACTCTGAATCTATGGGTCTGTGATCCTGCTTTGATCAGGCCTCACCTGGAATACTGTTCACCTGGGTACTATAGTTCAAAAAGGATATTGAGAAGCTGGAGTGTGTCCAGAGGAGGATAATCAAAATAGTGAAGGGTCTGGAAACCATGTCTTATGAGGAGCAGCTTAGGGAGCTGGGTATGTTTAGCCTGGAGAATAGATGGCTAAGAGGTGATATGATAGCCCTGTTTAAATATTTGGAAGGAAGTCATCACGGGGATGCTTGTTTTCTGCTTCTCCAGA
This sequence comes from Phrynosoma platyrhinos, assembly GCA_020142125.1. Classification (NCBI taxonomy): domain Eukaryota; kingdom Metazoa; phylum Chordata; class Lepidosauria; order Squamata; family Phrynosomatidae; genus Phrynosoma; species Phrynosoma platyrhinos. The sequence continues at coordinate 211,491,711 of CM034708.1, read as the reverse complement.
GAATAGGCCAGAAGTAATGGCCCTTGATGGCAGTACATTTGAAAGGGACCTGAGAGTCCTAGTAGACCACAGGTTGAATATGAGGCAGCAGTGTGATGCAGCAGCTAAAAAAGCCAATGCGATTCAGGCTGCATCAATAATAGTGTAGTGTCTAGATCGAGGGAAAGAATAGTATCACTGTATTCTTCTTTGGTCAGGCCTCACCTGGAATATTGCCTTAGGGTCACCATAAATCAGAAATGATGGAAGACACAAGACCCCATTTCAACAGGGAGAAATGTGAGCTACTACATTAAGGCAGTGGAAATGAAAGGTACAGATACAGGAGGGGAGATAACTGGCTTTACAACAGTGTAAAGGGGATTTGAGAGTCTTATCGGACCATAGGCAGAACATGAACCAACAGTGTGCTTAAGCAGCTAAGAAAGCCAATACGATTCTGTTATTGTGTGCCTTCCAGTTATTTCTGACTTATAGCAACCCTAAGGCAACACCATGGGGTTTTCCTGGCAAGATTTGTTCAGAGGGGGTTTGCCATGGCCTTTCTCTGAGGCTGAAAGAGTGTGACTTGCCCAAAGTCTCCCAGTGAGCTTCCATGGTCAAGCTAGGAACTGAACCCTGATTTCCAGACTCGTCATCCAATGCTCAAACCACTATGCCACGCTGGCCAACATAGAAGTACTTAAAAAAATGAATGGAAGCCCAACCCAAGTTGACTGCCGTATGAATTGCTGTCAAGTCAGCCTTGACTTACGGCCACCTTGTGAATGAAAGGCGAGCCAGCACAGTGTACTGGTTTGAGCATTGGACTATAACTCTGGAGACTAGGCTCTTGACAACAGTACATGCAAAAGAGATTTGGGAGTCTTAGTAGACCACAGGATGAACATGAGCCATCAGTGTGATGCAGCAGCTAAGAAAGCCAATGCGATTCCACACTGCATCAAAAAGAGTGTAGTGTCTAGACTGAGGGAAGTAATAGTACCACTCTATTCTGGTTTGGTCAGACCTCACCTGGAATTATGTGTTTGGTTCTTCTGGGTACCACAGTTCAAAAAGGACATTGACAAGCTGGAGCGTGTCCAGAGGAGGATGACCAAAATGGTGAAAGGTCTAGAAACCACCATGCTCTATGAGGAGCAGCTTATGGAGCTGGATATGTTGAGCCTGGAGAGTAGAAAGTTAAGGGGTCACATGATAGTCCTATTTAAATATTTGGAAGGATGTCATAGTGAGAATGGACCAAGCTTGTTTTCTGCTGCTTCAGAGAATAGGACTCAGAGCAATGGATGCAAGCTACAGGAAAAGAGATTCCACCTCAACATTAGGAAGAACTTCCTGACAGAGCAGTTTGACTATGTTTGGCAGAGATGTATTCAAGTCGTTACTCTGTACAGGCTGCATTGGCACTGCAGAAATAATTCAGGTTGAAACTGCTTTAACTGCTGTGGCTCAATGATGTGGGATTTTAGGGACTGTAGTTTTGTGAGACATTTAACCTTTTCTGTCAGAGAGCTTCTGGGCCACAAAAAGCTGCAGTCCCCAGGATTCCATAGCATTGAGCCATGGCAGTTAGTGGTGTCAACTTGGATTATTTTGGCACTACAGATACAGCTCAAGTTAAATCTCAAGTCTCTACTTTCAAGTCTCAAGTCCTTGCAAAATATTTTCAGATTGAGTCTCGAGTCGAGTCTCAAGTCTAGGAATGAACTTTAACAGACAAAAATGAGGTGGTGGCGGCAGTAGTGATGGTGTCAGGGGTGTGTGTGTGGTGGATTTCAGTAACTGGGAAATCAAGACATGTATCATGTTAAGTAAAAATAAATCTTGAATGGGAACAGCAAAGGTGTTAGGCAATGGGCTTGAGGAAAAAGGATCCTTCTAAAGATTGACAAAAGTTTAGAAGGCTCCTCTAATGTCCAGTGGGGACAGACTGCTGAGTAGACCGTAACCCCTACCTCAAACCTATTGCTTAAAGTGTTTGCTGTTTCTGGAAGAAACTAGGCGGCAAGACAGTCACTGAAATATAGATAGTGTGCCCTTGGTATCCACTGGAGTTTGGTTCTAGGACCCCCTGTGGATACCAAAATCTGTGGATGCTCAAGTTCCATTAATAGTGTCCTTTATATAAAATGGCAAAATCAAGGTCTGCTTTTTGGATTCCATATTTTTAAAATATTTTCAAGTCACGGATGTTTGAATCTATGGATATGGAGGGCCAACTGTACAAATCTCAGGTTGAGCTGAGTCAGTGTATCATTACACACTGTAAATGTAAATGTACAGTTTTAGCTGAGTCAGCGTGTCATTTACCAATCGAATCATTGAAGTGACTTGAGTCTGACTTGAATTTGAGTCAATCGAGTCGATTCTATGTCACTGACACTTGGGTAGTAAAAATGAAAGGAATAGATAATAGGATGGGTGACATCTGGCTTGGCATGCAAAAGGGAATTGGGAGTCTTAGTGGATCACAGGCTGAACATGGGTCAACAGTGTGATTCAGCAACTAAAAAAGCAAATATAATCCTAGGCTGCATCAATATAGTGTCTAGGGCTGCTGCCACACTGCAGAATTAATGCAGTGTGGCAGCAGCTTACACCACTTTAACTGTTGTGGTTCTATCCTATGGTATCCTGGGATTTATAGTTTTTGGTGGCACCAGAGCGCTGACAGAAAGTGCTAAATCTCACACAAAACTACGCATCCCAGAATTCCATAGTATTAAGCCATGGCAGTTAAAGTGGTGGTGAACTGCATTGATTCTGCAGTGGAAATGCAGTCCCGATTGTACTTTCTGCCACTTTATTCTGCTTTGGTCAAACCATGCCCTGGAATATAGTGTCCATTTCTGGATACCACAGTTCAAGAAGGATGAGGACAAGCTGGAGAGTATCCCGAGGAGGGAGACCAAAATAGTGAAAGGTCTGGAAACCACGAAGTGCTATGTGGAACAGCTTCTGTTTACCTGGAGAGGAGAAGGTTAAGAGGTGACATGATAGCCCTGTTTAAATATTTGAAGGGATATCATGTTGAGGATGGAGCAAGCTTGTTTTTTGCTGCTCCAGAGACTAGGATATGGGGCAATGGATCCCAACTACAGGAAAAGAGGTTCCACCTCAACATTAGGAAGAACTTCCTGATGGTAAAAGCTGTTTGTCAGTATAACACACTGTCTTGAAGAGTAGTGGACTCTCTTCCTTTGGAGGTTTTTAAATTGGCTGGATGACAGTCTGTTGGGAGTGTTTTGATTGCGTCTTCTTTCATGGCAAGGGGTTAGACTGGATGGCCCTTTGAGTCTCTTCCAACTATGATTCTGAGTAAACAGTGTGAATGGATATTGGTGGAAGTGGGGGAGATAGGAAGGCCATGGCTTCACTGTGGAGATGGCTGTGGCCCTGGAGTGTGACTCAATAGTAGGGAACTGATGGGGAAGCAGGTCTGTGGCGCTGTCATGGTGATGGGGAAGTGCTTGGGTGGGTATGCCCAGAGAGAGGGGGAGAGCCATGGGGTTGTCATAGAGATGTGTAGGGGGAATGGGGAGGGAGGCATGGGGTTGTCATGGATATGGGAAGGAGCAGCTGAAGAAGGGGCTCTCCTTAGGGAAGAGTGTTGATAGGATGTCATGGTTGTCAGCACTATGTGTGTAATTTAAGGTTGGATTCAAAGGTATAGCCGCGTTAGTCTGGAAAATCAGTACGGAAAGGGATATTGTAGCACCTTTGAGACCAATTGAAAGAAAGAAGTTGGTAGCATGAACTTTTGTAGACTTCATAGATTTTGTAGGTTGAAGTCTACGAAAGCTCAGGCTACCAACTTCTTTCTTTCAGTCAATTTCAAAGGTGCTAGAAGATCCCTTTGCACGCCAGGGTTGGAGAGCACGTGGTCCTCCATATGTTGATTAATCACAACTCCCAGCATCTTTGGGCCAAGGTAGCTGGGGTGATGAAAGTTGCAGTCCATGAACAACTGGTTGGCCATATATTCCCTCGCCCCAGTAAAAGTAGTGGTGGTAGTGGCATTCATGAGATACTGTTGCATTAGGAGTGGGCAAAATGGATTGTTATGGATATGACAGCGAAGGTGGTGTGGCTCTTGTATTTCAATAGCACTGTAGAAAGCTCAAAATGCTTTGTACATTAGGTTGGGGCAGTTGTCACAAGTGATCTGTACAGTAACACTGTGGTGGTTTCTGCATTGTACATGTGGAGTTGAAACTGAGAGAGCAGCTGCTTCCTTAAGGCCCCTTAGAGCAGTATGTCAGAACCTAATTAGGTTCGGTTCTGTCATGATGGGTTGAGTTGGAGAAATGTATACATTTAACTCCGTGTTGTTGGTACTAGATAAAGATTTAAGTTTTGATGTGGGAAGGGGAGGATGGGCATTGTATGTGTTATATTCACCTGATGACAGTTCAGGAGAAAAAGGGAGAAGTTTTGCTGTAGTTACTAAGTAGAAACCCAAATGTATGTGTTATATTCACTTGGTGACAGTTCAGGAAAGAAAGAGAGGAGTTTTACTACAGTTACTGGATAGAAATTAAAATATTATATTGCGAACAGGCAGGGCTAATTGACTCCAGTCTGTATATTGTGACAGGAGGGCGGGATCAGATAGTACTGACCTAAACGCTTGCTGGTCCCTGTTATCCCTGTTGTGCAATAAAAGTGTTTTGTTGTTTCATCACACCAAAGCTTATTGTCTGAATTCTGGGAGCCCAGTTGGCCGGTACTGACACAGTGCTTCATAAGCTATGTGATGTGGTGGTCGACAGCTCTTTTGCAGATACCAGTACCATATTTGTGCCCATTGGATGCAACTGTTTCTTTCCTTCTTAATAGCTTTCCAAGGACCATCAGAAGACTTTATAGAAGAGTTGGGGAACTAGCCTCTGTTCACAGCCCATGGCTGATTTAGATCACATCCCTATGTAAAGCCAGAGGATTGAAGTAAATAGGACTCTTCATCTAAGAAAAATTTGTAAGACTGAAATTTTAGTAAGTGTATGGCCAAGGGAAAAGTTCATATTTCAGTCTTCTAGCAACTGTTGTGTGTTCATATGTGAGAAGGCTGTATGTGAAAGAGAGTGAGTTCAGTTTGCACAGAGCTTGGGGGCAAAATAAATAACATTGACTATAGGTGCATCTACACTTTAGAAATAATGCAGTTTTACACCACTTTTAATTGCCATGGCCCCATTCTATAGAATCATGGGATTTGTAGGTTTGCGAGGCACCAGCACTTTTTGGCAAAGGAGGCTCATCCAAGCCATTATATTCCCCATCACCATGTATATGTGTAAGAGCTGGAAAGTGAAGGAAGTCAGTAGGAAGAAAATCAATTCATTTGAGATGTGGTGCTGGAGAAGAGTATTAAGGATACACCAAGAAAACAAATAAATGGGTTCTAGAACAGTTCAAGTCTGAACTCTACCTCAGAGCTAGGATGACTAAATAGAGGCTGTTGTACTTTGGCCACATCATGGGAAGGCATGAATCATTGGAAAAGGTAATGATGCTAGGAAAGGTGGAGGGCAGTAGAAAGAGAGGAAGACTGCATGGCAGATGGATAAACTCAGTCAGGGAGGCCATGGACCTGAGGCCTGCAGGACCTGAACAGAGTAGTGGAAGGAGGTCTTGAAGATGTCTCATTTACAGGGTCGTTACAAGTCAAGGTCAACTCAAGGCCACTTAACAACTACAAAGACCCTGTAAAACTACAAACCCCAAGATTCCATAGGATAAAGCAGGGGTAGGCAACCTAAGGCCCAGGGGCCGGATGCGGCCCCCCGAGGCCTTTGGACTGGCCCCAGGCCGGTCCTGCCACTGCCACCGTCGCCCACCATGATGATATTGATTATTGTTGTTATTACTTGTTGTTGGGATTTTCTTGGAAAAATCTCCACAGGGGTTTTGACATGGCTTTTCTGGGGCTGAGAGAGTGTGCATGCATATATTTTTTTAAATTTTTATTTTTTTTTAAAAAAAATATTTATTTATTTATTTATTTATTGTGCTTCGGCCCCCCAATTGTCTGAGGGACAGCAACCCGGCCCCAGGCTCAAAAAGGTTGCCTACCCCTGGGATAAAGCTATTACACTTAAAGTTGTGTCAAACTGCATTATTTCTACAGTATAGATGCACCATATGTGTGTGTGTCTCTGTGAAGTTGCCTGTTGATTTATGGTGCCCCCTTGAATTTCATAGGGCTTCCTTAGACAAGGGATACCCAGAGGTGGTTTTGCCAGTTTCTTTTTCTGAAATATAACCTATAGCACCTGATATCTGTTGACAGTCTCCCATCCAAGAAAAGTCCAGGGTTGACTATGCTTAGCTTCCAAGATCAAACAGGATTTGGTGACTTTATGGTATTTAGTCCCCAAGTTTGACTATATGAGATGGATGGGAGGCTATATAAAAATACCAATTGTACTTCTTTTCTGGCAGCTGTGACATGGCGCATGGCAGGGATTGTACTGGAATTTGAAGACGAGAGACTGTCCTTCACTTGGAGTGTACAAGTTCTGTGAAGAGTATAAATATTGACAAGCTGCAAAAGTTAGCTGGTATTTGTGGACTTGTTTTGTCATAGAGAGGGAAGAATGAACATTGCAGTTGTTACTAACAGAAAGGAATAGAGTTGCCCTCTGGTGGTAGTCCTGGAGATTAGCAGGATTGTTGTACAGGTGTGATAAAGGAATTAGACCAGTTGGGCTAATTCTTGGTTTGTAGGATCTGCAGGGCAGGCAACAGAGTTAAGAGTGAGGAAGAATCAAATAGGATTGTTGTGGAGATGGGAATGGATTGGCTAAATTCCGGGTAAGCCATTGGCACCAGCTAACACTTTAAGGTACAGATATAAAGAGAGATTGTTATAGAGTGATGATTAGCTTATACTACTGTGATGTAGGCAATTGGTACAGATTTGCATTTTATGTTAAAAGAAGGCACATAAAAGATCTTAACATGTGATAGTATTATAACTGCAAAAGATCAGTTATTGGATTATCCTTTTCATGGTGTTTATTCTCAGCTTCTAGTAAATATGAGATTGATTTGTCTGTATTTAGCACAATATAATCAGCCTGTGTTATATTGTTGGAATAGTACCAGTCCTCTTTTTTTCTTTTCTTCTCCTCTTCTTTTGCTTAAAGTAGATATTCTTTGGTTTAGTCTGGGAATGGTTAGCAAGAAAATATAAAGAGAAACTATTCTTGATGAGAAAACATGTTCTGCATAACAAGGATCTTAGATTCAATCTCTGTCCACTGCAGTTGAAAAGATCTGGCATGTGATGAGAAAGAAACTTTCCTAGAGACTTGGAGAACCACATCTAGTTGAAGCAGATAGTACTGGGTTATACAGTCAGCCCTCTGCATGTATGGATTTTTTATCCATGGATTCAAGTGTCCATGGTTTGAAAATATTTTAAAAATGTATACATTGCAAAACTCAAACCTTGATTTTGTCATTTTATATAAGGGACACCATTTTACTATGCCATTGTATTTAATGGGACTTGTGCACCTACAGATTTTGTTATCCACAGTGGGTTCTGGAACCAAACCACAGTGGACAGCAAGGGCCCACTGTATAAACACAACATCTGACTTGGTATTAGATAGGTACTTATTTTCTTCCCAGTAATGGTTTGAAATCTGTTAGCTGAACCAATTCACTATGCTATCAATAGCATGTGGAGTCGGGTAATGGAGATATCCTGTAGTTGCATCCCTTACCTTCCTCCCTTCTATATATTGATGGAAGGTATTATGATGAGACCTCCTATGCTTCCTATTACCTAATGACCTGTTCATGTAAATGTCTCAGGCATTCAGTGCAATGTCTAATCCAGGGGTAGGCAACCTTTCCCCTTTAAGGGCCAAGGGACTTCAGCTCCCAGAAGTTTCAGCCATGTTGGCCAATAGTCCTATGTTGGCCAAGAGCTCCTGGGATTCTGGGAGCTGAAGTCCCTTGGCCCTTAAAGGGGAAAGGTTGCCTACCCCTGATCTAATCTTTCAGATTTTCTTGCAATGTATGGACAGAGATGAGACTGACAAGCAAGCCTTGCTTTTCTATCCCGCACATCAGTAATGGAGCTGAAAGTCTAAATAAGACTATTTAATGGAAGGCTACTAGGGACCACATTGCAAATATACGACTGATGGAGTGTACAAAGGAATAAAAAAAAAAAGAAATCACAAAGCATTTGACTATGTAGATCACGAAAGCTATGGATGGCTCTTAAGGTCATGGGAGTGCCATTACATCTGATAGTCCTGATGAGAAATATGTACTGTATAAGTATAGAAATTTAGGTAAAAAAATTTACCCCAAAAAACTGAGTCGACTTATCCATGGGTCAATGTAAGTACTGTATCTTAACTCTTATTTTTTAAAAAAGAATGATCCCTTGATGAACATTAAGAGTATAATTTGTTCTGAAAGCATCAGCCCCCTCTACTCTCTCATCTATCCAACCTTTAGTATGAGCACAAACAGTTATGCCTGCTGGAATTTTGTTCGTTGGCATTGTTTTCTTTTGCTTCATCCTTTACATCCTTTGCTATATGCCCCTAAGTTTTACCATTGACTTAGCCATGGATCATACCAAAACCCACAGTTTTGGCCCCTGAACTTGCCTCGATATACATGAGGTACTTAGGATGACAGCCTACTGTTAGAACAAAATTTGGAGAAACAGAATGGTTCCCAGTTGGTAAAGGGATCAGGCAGGGCTGCATTCTGTCACCCTCTTTGCTCAACATCTATGCAGAAAATACCATAAGAAAAACAGGTTTAGTCTTAGAAGGAGGAGGAGTGAAGATAGGAGGAAGGGACGTCGACAATCTTAGATATGCAGACAACACCATATACTAGTGGAAAACATCACAGACTTGGAATAATTGCTAAGGAAGGCCAAAGATAAAAATACAAAGGCAGGCTTAATGCACAACATAAAGAAAACAAAAATAATGACCATGGAAGAAATACATAAATTCAACCTAGACAATGAAATAGAAATAGTTAAAGATGACGGATGACGGTATTGGGGGCATAGTTATCAAATTTGCAGATGACACCAAATTAGAGGAGTAGCTAATACCCCAGAGGACAGGATCAAAATTCAAAATGACTTAAACAGACTAGAAAGCTGGGCCAGAGCTAACAAAATGATGAAATTCAACATGGAGAAATGTAAGGTACTGCACTTAGGGCGGAA
>CM034708.1:211439885-211470980 GCA_020142125.1 Phrynosoma platyrhinos | reverse complement strand
AGGAGTTGCTTGATCAGCATTGGGCATAATTTTAATTTTTCCTGCAGGGTAAGTAGTAAGAAGTAAGGTTAGTAAGTAAGAAGTAGTAAGAAGTAGAACCTTAAAAATAAAAAGACTGGTAAGTGTGACTTAAGATCTTGTTCATTGAAGCTGTCCAGAAAAAAAGTTTCAGGAATAGTGATTAAGAAGGAGGCTTTTGCCTTAACATAGCTTAAACTATACTACAAGCTCCCTCCAAGGTCTGAAGAAAATTCAGGCTATTAATATTTCCCCCCCCCCCCCCCAACCAATAGCAACTGTAGGTGAGGGATATATCTTACTGTGTTTGTGAGGTCAAAACTGTAATGTAACGATAATTAAATTATGTGCTGTATTGGACGTTGTATTGGGCTCGGGTCTTTGTGATGGGTAGGGCTTTATATTTCTTTCATACAAGTTAAAAAGTGAATGAAATTGCTCAGACTATGAAAAACCATTCAGAGACAGAATATAAGAGGGTATTTTCTTAGTCTGACTGTTAAAAAAAGTGTTTTATGGTGCATTATTTTACTAATCAGATTCTGATTTTTTTGCATTGAAGAGGAAATAACTGTTGATGTGCAGATACAGTTTTTTATTTCATACATGGGGAGCAGAAGAAAGGAAACCAAAGGAAAAAAAGTGTCTGAAAGGGAAAAGGAGCTCATTATTTTGTGTATTTGGGTCTAATGGTTTTAATTTCTTAGCATGCTTTTTTCAAGAGAATTTTATTTTAAATTTGGCTCCAGTTGTCATATCACGTTTCTCTTGCTTCCCGCTTACTCTTTCTTGACAATGTTTTGCTTTATTTGGTGGTCAGTTTGCTTCCTGCACAGCATATAGCTTGAAGATCTTATTTCACATGGAGCATCAGGAACCTTTTTGCCCCAGAATGCATATGTTTCAAATTAGGCTAATAAGCACAGTCCACTGGGCATGCCTTGTTCTGTGTACAGTTCTTGTGGCACTCCTATTCATTTTGGCAAAGCCCATTCTAAAGTCTCAGGTGGATCGTGAGCATTGTTTTGTCCTTTGATTTCTCAAACTTGATTTCCCTACAATTAAAAAAAAAATCTTGCTAATGTATCTGCAGATGAAGAGAGAACCTGGCAATTAGAGAAGAGTAAATATAGTGTGTAACTAGTTTGTTCTGTTTCATTGGATCCTATATTTCCCATCGGACTATTGCGTTTCTGTGCATGTGTCCCAAACCTACCCCCTTCATGTGATAAAAGGAGAAGAATGTTACAAATTCTAGGAAACCTATAGCTGAATTGAATAAATGATGCAGCAGTGTTTTCTACTAGCAGAATACAGAGATATGATACTTATTTAGGAACAGTTTCAAAGACATTGGTATCAATTCAAATAAGTTATGGAAGGGTCACTTTTTCAATGGTTTGACAGACTGTGGCCCTGAAGCCTCATGTGATACTTTTGTGGTCCTTCACCTGTCCATGCCTCTTTGGGCTGCTTTTCTTTTCTAGCCCCTTCCCCTAAAGGTGAATTGCATCTCTGAGAAGCTTCCAGGAGCAGCAGTTCACCTTTTAAATAGACTGTATCCCCTCCTGCACTGTTTAACATGGGGGAAAATATCAATTCAAAAAATAAAAATGGACTTTTACTGCTTCTGATTTTGGTGATTTGAGGAAGAGGTATTTTTGGCAGTGTGTATGGTTCAGAAAATTGCCCCCTGGATCTGCTACAATTGCCCACCTCTGTTTTGGGGGGGAGGGGGAGCAAGAAAATCACAAGACCACATTAACACTGAAACATTATGGCCACTGTGTCTGTGACTCCTTTTTCCTCCCTTAAACAGTCTTGAAACATTTATGATTAGAAAGCAAAGTCAGAGAGTTAAGTGCAGTCATCACAGAACAACTCCTGCTGGGGAAACGTAGCAGGACTTCATATTGTTAGTGGAAGTGCTGGCATGTACAATTTGCCAACTATTTGCTTGCCTCCAAGGGGCAAATTGCACGGCTGGCTGTCATAGTTCCTTTCTAAAGAAGCATCTTCCACCTTTTAAAATTTGCTTAAACAGTAATTTGAACCCAAGTTACATAATGGCTTACTGTTTGACTTCAGCTGGATAGACTGGAGGATCTTGAAGGCCCCCTATCAGCTTCAATACATGGTTCTCTCCCCACCCCAACACACATTTGAAATCAATAAGTGAAAAATAATTAACATGGTGGTATCCTTGATATGTGTTTCCCCCTTTCTATTTTGGCTTGTAGTTAGTGTCAAGCTAGCTTTTGGGTTTTAAATATTGTGGAAAAGCTCATTTTAGGATAATAATAGTTTACAAGAGTACTTATTTTGTGTAAAGTAGTTTCTCCAGTGTTAGCTTTTCCACGTACGCTTAGTCTTTGCATATTTACACATTAGCAGAGAGTTTGGAGGGTTCCCCCCTCCCTCTTGTGTGTGTGCCACACTAATTCTGTCTGACAGACACAATTGGGAATAGCAAGGAGGAAATAGCAGGTTCTGACCAATCCGCTTTGCCCAGGAAGTCTCAGTGCCATAGAAAGGGAGAGAAACTCACCTTTCATTTCCTCTGGAGTCCGGCATGTTCAGATTAACTTTAAAGGAGAATGCAATGCAGCTTGGAGGATTTGGTGTCCAATAGAGTGTTACCTCTGCATGGAGCCCATCTCAGCAGGCGTAGAGTCCCTGGCCAAAAAAGCGCTTTCAGCTAAGCTGCTAGTATCCTATTGCAAATTAAATGCAAAACAAAGAAATGCTTGGTTTTCTATGAGCAACTTGAAAGCATTCATTAAAGGAGCTTTTATTTCTGTGTCATGTATCTTAAAGCCACACTGCTACTGAAGGTGCAACTTTCCTGGTGTGTCTTTTTTGCTTTGTGGAGAGTAGGGTGGGGGTGCATTTGTACTTGAAGCCACACAACAGTAACCAAGTCATTTATCTTCTTAATATGAAAGCTACTGTTTCCTATACTGAAAGTGGAACACAGAAAAAATAATGATAAAATATAATTTGAGATTTTGTGAGTCCTGACTTTTCACTTATATTTTAATAATTAAATAAGAAACAACATCCGGTGATCGTTTTAGTTAGGCCGTTCTAGTCATTTATGCAGAAATTTATATATATCACTTCTGCATTTGTATAAAAACATTATGATAGCTTGCAAAATATCCTTACAACATACTCAAATACTAAATACAATGGGCCATGCATATGACTGAACATACTTTGGATTGTGTTCTCAACAAGAATCAAACAGTGATTCTTAATAACTTTATTGTAGTACCATAGAATGTTGGCTGAATAATACTTATAGGAGCCCGGTCAAGTAGAAAGGGAGCAGGGGAGAGATGTGGGGAGCAAAGGCTTAATGGTAGTCCATAAATTCTTCAGTTCATTTTGTTCACAAAGTTTGTTTTCTCTGCTAGCCATTATCATATGCCAGCCCACATAAATTAGTATTTTCAGGAGTCTTCAGAGTGAGCACCTCTTAGTAACCATGAAAATTTTCTTACTGGATTAGACCAAGCTTCATCAATTTCCACAGCAACCAACTTGTGAATGTATGTCTGGGTACTCCCAAGGATGGCATGGAAGTAGTAGTTTTCTCTTGTTGGTTGTCATCAATATCTCCTTTAACTAGAAATCCCATTCGCTGTTGGGGCTGACAACTGCTTTCTCTCTTTATATTTCTCCATTGTACGAAGATAAATGAATGTACTATATATATTCATAAGTCTAGAAATTTTAGTCAAAAAAATTGCCCCCAAACCTGTATTGACTTATCCATGGGTCAATGTAAATACTGTACTTTGACTCTTATTTAAAAAGGAATCATCCTCTGGTGAAAGGCAAGAGCATAATCTGCCCTGGAAGCACTGACCCCCCTCTGTTATCTCATTTATCCAGCCTTTAGTAGGAGCATAGTTGGAATTTTGTAAGTTCTTTGGCATTCTTTACTTCATCCTTTAGATCCTTTGTCACATGGTGCTAAATTTTACCCTCTACTTCTCCACGAGTCATATCAAAATCCATAATTTTGCCCCCCAAATGTGCCCTCAATTTATACATGAGGTCAACTTATAGTTGTGTTTATATGGTATATTTTAGCTGAAGGAAACCTATGGTACTGTTCACATGGTGAACAACTTTCTTCTAGAGATGGTAGGGCATCCTTTGTAAGTTTCCAAGAGAAAACAAGGCATCTTCTGTGAAGATTTAGGTTTCAAAATGGATGGTTTATGGTGTTTCCCTTCAAAGGTATTGCTATTATTTGCATTCATTTTGCAGATTAAAACGATATGACTCATTTTGCAACTTGGCTTGGCTATCAGTCCAATGCTCAATCTTATTTGATTTGGTATTTTAGAGGGAGGGCTGTATTCTAGCCTATAATATTTTAAGCAGTGAATGTGCTCAAAATCTCATTAAGGTCATGGTTTTCTGGTGTCTGGAATTGAAATCCTGTAACTATATGCCTTGTCCATAATTCTTCACCTTCCCACTACTTACAAATTGCAGAATACTGACTGCATGCTCACCACAGACTAGGCAAGTTGTCTCTTTGTGAAGTGAGGCATTCCTTAGCTGTGTCAAGATTTCTTCAAAGACAGCCACTTATCACAGAAAAAAGTATATATGATAAAGAATGAACCATTTCTGTTTAGGTCACAGTTCTACATTTAGTTGGAAAGTAGAGAAATCCTAGTATAAAATTGTGTTATTGTGAGTGTTTAAACTATTTGACAAGTATTTTAGCACTTGCCATATTGGTCTCTGAGTAAAAACTAATAGCATTTATAGTGTTGTGGCTGGGATCTAAAAGGAGAATTTTATTTACTTAGATTTTGGTAAATGTTCAGGCCTAGTTCCAGGGTGCATCTGCACTGTAAAGATAGTGCAGTTCAACACCACTTTAAGTGGTATAGCTCTGTCCTATGGAATCCTGGGATGTGTAGTTTTGAGCCTTCTCTGCCACAGTGCTGGTGCCTCCTAAAACTACACATCTCAGGATTCTGTAGTATGGGGCTGTGGCAGTTAAAGTGGTAAGTATATTTTCTTTTCCTTTCAGCCCTCACAACACACTGTTCTTTATAAATAATCTCCTTCTCATATTAGCCTGTAAAATCTTGATTAATTTCCTTCTCTTTTTTCAGTCCTTTCAGCTTCTAGGAGAAATAGTGTAAAATAAATATAATTTTTAAAAACAGAATATTTTTCTGCTTGGAGGTGTTGTTTGCCCCCTTACCTAATTGTGAGAGCTTAGATAAAGGCATTAGAGAATATCAAAATTACATAGATTTTAAAGAAGCCAAGAATGATATTTTATCACTAATTGATGTCATTTTCCTGTTTCTGAGCACATTTTCATGAGATACCTGGAAAATACTTGGTTTACAACATGTAAAAGAATGGAGTGGTCTGCTAAGGGAGGCTGTAAATGCTGTAGTAATGATGTAAATATCTCTGAAATAACGCACTTCTTTCAATCATTCATCTCTGAGCTTTGAATCTGTGAATGTTTGCCATCAGAATTAGTTACGTTTCAGTCCAACTGTGTCATGAGCCAAAACTTTTATAGATACCAGACAACACTAGAGATTTAGAAAGAAACGTGAGATGCCTGAGCCATGTTTTACATAAAGCTGAAAAAATGTAATTCAAATTCCTTGTAGTAGATTTCTGTTACATGTGTTCAGGCACTCTGTTAATCGGATATGTGGTATTTTCCAATCTTTTCCTTTGCAGACAATCTTCACTGTAACCTTAATATAAATTGTCTCCATGGACAGTGGTGTTTACCACCATTATATTAACTTCTATAAATGTTCTGAACATTAACATGAGTGTTCTGGAAAATGTAAAATTAGAGCCTGGAATTACACGAAATCTGATATAGCATTTTTGACAAGTACGAATGCTAAATTAGTGGATCATGTTAATCATATTAATCTTGTATAAAACATCTCAGAGGGTTTTTCCTTCATAGCCAACTGGAACTGAAATATCTGAATAGTAAAAATATTGAATAAGCATATTTACAGTACATTCTTATACATGTTTTAACAGAAGTCCTACTTAGTTCAATGAAATTGCAGCTTTAATGTGGTTTAAAGCTTTACTTGAAAATTGTTATTATTGGAAATGTTGGTAAAAAATTGTTAGAGCAAAAGTTTCCCTTGTGTTGTATAATGCAGGAGGAAAGCACGGGGGGGGATACCAATTTGAGTTCACCTAGTGTACATTAAGCATTTCAGTATTTTCTTAGTATAGTTATCTAATAAAAGCTAATTAAAAGTTTGAAACTAATGTGTTTTACTGGCTTTGTCTCCATTTTTTCCTGCATTTTTAAAAATTGAAAAATTTCCATGAGAATGAAAAAAGTCAAGGAATGGATTTTTTTCTGATTTTTTTTTTTTGCATTTCACCATTTCTCCTGAATTGACTGTAAGATCTTAAACAAGATGACCTTTTACACTACTTATGTTTTCTATGACCACTAAATGAAAGAAATGATTAATATGGAAACCACCTTTTATCCTGGCCATGTTTGTTGACCTTTAGAATATAGTAACATTTATTTTCCACTAGAGAATGCAACTGTTCCTTAAGAGAAGCATAAACATTTTGTGTTTCCATTTTCAAAAGTAGGGAGGCCTGTGCACATCTCTCATTCGTCTTATTTCCAGCTCTATTACTTACTTTTATTTAACAGCAGAATAGCAGCATTGTGGGTCTTCAACTTTCCTGTTTGGTTGGGTTTTTAAAAAAATAAAAACTTGTTAAGGTTCTAATTTCCCTTCCCTCCCTGAAATTTATGATGGTACGTGGCCTCGATCGTCTTTGGACATATACAGGGGCATTGGGTGAGCCTAGTGGGATGTTGGATCAACCTAACCCTAGGCTGCATCCACATTGCAGATATAATCCAGTTTGACATTACTTTAACTGCCATGGCTCAGTGCTACCGAATCCTGGGATTTGTAGTTTGTTGTGGCAACAGAACTCTCTGACAGAGAGAAGGATAAATATCTCACAAAACTACAAATCCCAGAATTCCATAGCACAGAGCTATGGCAGATTAAAGTGGTGTCAAACTTAGAAACATAACCAACACTGTCTGTCACTCCTCTCCACTGCAGCCTTACATGGACCTCTAGGTTTGAAGAGCTAGTAAACCCCCTGAACTGCCTTTTTAGGTGGTCCAGAGGGATAAAGGGGGGAAGTCCTTCTGCACTGGCAATGCAGCATTAGATTTAGTCCGATTTGTTCATTTTTGCTAGTTAATGTCTGGGTTACAGGCACCCACAGGGGAAACAACTCCAGCCAAGAAATGGCTGCAGAAGCAGAAGAACTTTCTTGTTGAGCTGCTGCTGAAACTCTCACAGCTTTTGGTAGAAGAGGCACTGGGGAAAGCAAGGATGTTTATAGGCGTCTTCCCCTCAATTTTTCATGATTTTACATATTTTCCCCAGTAAGAATCAAGGAATGTTTGTAAGCAGACAGAAACTGGCCTTCATACCTTATCTCATTTGCAAAATTAAGGTGAAATTTGGTTAGCCTGTTTCCATAATATAGGCATGGTTTGTATCAATCAAGATATGCTCTCTGGATTTCCATTTAAGAGGTTTATCTGCATTAAAGAGGTTTATCTGCACTGTCCAGTAATAACTGGCCTGACCTCACTGACCATGTAACATGGCAAGTATTAATAGCAATACATATCTTTTTGCAAGATGAGTAAAGCAAGATTTCACATGCATCATGGAAAGGTTAGCAATCAAATTTGCAGCCTTTGCAATGTTATTTGATAACCCATCAAAGGTAATGTGACATCACACAATAAGCTTTCATGTCATGTCATATAAATAGAGCCTTTATCAGTACAGAGATATCCTTTTCTTCTGAATGAGAAAATTTGTTTTTTAAAAAGATATTATTAGTATTGTCCATCTCACCTACTGCTATTACAGCCAGCACTTTCCTGCCTTTAGAGCTTTCTGTATCAATTTCTGTAAACCACATTGACAAACCATGTGAATTTGTTACCATTTTAACCCTTCTTTTTTAAAATAAATAAAGAAATACATGATGTAACAGAAACCTAAGCCTCATTGTTGGTCTCTTCTTTCTTCGTTTTGCTAGTACTGTACACAGTTCTTCCTTAGTAGCGGTAGATTCTTTCACAACTTAACATGCACATTTTAAAAGCATGTTTGGATACAGTTCAGACAAATTGGGAATCTTTCATACAAAAGTCATAGGCAGTAAATGAAGTGAAAGTATAATGGCTGTGCAAATGATTTCAGCACTTTCCTTGTATTTAGTATTGTGTGGGAGGTGAAATCTGTTAATGATTTCCTGTCAACATTGCTACAGTTTTAGAAGATTAAACACTTGGCTCTTCTACACACATGCACCTTTCCTTTTCCCAAGACCACACCAGACCTTTGAAACTACCAATGTTAGTATTTTAATATTGTTCTACCTAGGTAAATGGTACACAGTTTTCAGTGACTATTCATAGTTATTTTATTTTGTGATAAGTTCTCTTGCCATTCTCCTTTTTTGCAGTGTCTAGAGATATTCTAGTCAGTCACATAAGATTAAGAGCACATCTCTGGTGTAGCCCTTGCTTCAGTCTCTGCTGACCAACATGGATTACTGCAGGGTAGGATATGAAGGACAAGTCATCTTCTTGGGTGTGTTGCAGAAAGAAGCAGAAACACCACACCAGCTTTGAACTATATGAAGAGGGAATTACAAATTGGTCAGAACCACAGTTCTGTTTGGCAACCATAGCATGAATAAGAGGAATGTCCTGAGTAATCCAGATCCATTGAGTGGAAGTCTACCTATTTTTATTAGTGGGCTTACCAGTGTTAGTTGAAGTCACATAGTCCAGCATACTGTGTTCATTGTCATGACAATATAGTACTTCAGCTCTATAGTCTCTTTGGATGGCATGGTACAGTTGGAACTGTTCCAACCATAGATTCTATTTTCCAGAAGCAACATTTTCATTGAAGTCCTCATTTTTAAAAAGTGTTTGGAGCAAATTACATGTTGTTGTGGAAGGTGGAAGTCATGCCACCAACTCTTAACAACCCACTTCTTTAACAGGTTTTTGCTTGCAAGTGACGTATTAGAGGTGTCAATGGCTCAGTGGAGAGCACGATATTACAGATTTTAAAGCTGTGTTCTTGTGTATTCTTACCAGAAGACAGCTCAGGGCAAATCATTTGAACTTCCTTTCAAAAATTTGCCTGCTTGGTGCAAGTTTTGAATAGACTACATTTTTCTCTAATTGTTTTTCACTTTTGTTTTTAAAAAAGAATTAAATGCAGAATTCAAAATCTGGAGGATTGAGTGTTCCATATCAAGTTGATAAACAATATGATAACAACAGCAATTTGCTAAAAAATCACCTTAAGTAAATTCCTGAATCTTACATAAGGACCAAAACTGCAATTCTCATATAGAATTGCAATTCTTTTTCTGTGCTCTCTGGAGAATAAAATAGTGCTACCCCTTCTCTAAGCACTCTTGTTGGGTTTCCATTACAACTGCCTATGTTTATCTTTCCCCCACTTTTTCTGCTATCCTAGCTGAAACTTTGCTCTACTACTGCTTACAGTCGCAGCATTATAACTGGCAGATACTGTTTAATTTCCCATTAATCGGTGGAAGAAATGCTTAATTTTTTAGTATGAAGATCCTACCAATTGTTTACTTACCAGATTTTTTCTGGCTGTAAATACAACATAAGGCTTGTTTACCTGCATATGCAGTGCTACTTTATTGTGCTGTCTTTCCTTTCCATCTTTGTCCTTTTTTAATTTTGTTTTGTTAACTGTCTTCCTATCGATCTCTATCCACGGCAACCCTATGGATGAGCATTTCCGGGCTCCCTTGTCCTTTACTGCTCTGCCCAACTCCTGCAAATAAAGTCCATCTATCTAGCATGTGGCCTTCCTTTCTTTCTACTTCCCTCCTATCTAATATAATATTGCTTTTCCTCTGTGTTAGAAATGCTTTAAAGCATTCATATAGACTGCTGCTAAGTGGCTGCTCTCTTATTTTACTGAGTGTATGAGCTCTTGGGAGGTAGGATTGACCCATGACTGTCTTCAGAGTGATCAAAATATGTCATTTAGTGATTTGACTACACAAAGTAATCAAAATGTTATTTGCTGCTTTCTTTAATTGAGACTAGTGAAGATCTGGGAAGAAAGAATGAGAGAGGAACATGAAGATTTTGAAGCTGCCTACACAAAGTTGTGAAACAACTTGTGATAATTATGAATTTCTCAACATTTACGTTGGCTGCAATGCTTGTGAAACACAGTCATTCTAATTGCTAAGAATAAACAAGTCTGAAGTTACTGTTACAATTTGCAAATTCTGATTTGTGTGTGTGTGTGTGTGTTTCTAGTTGAGTTACAGCCAAATGTAAGCTTTTAAACTTGGTTTATGTCAGATGTGTGAGACTGCAGTGTTGGCAATAGTGATGGGAGTTATACCTCAACATTTTTGGAGGGTACTGGTACAGAGAGCTGCAAACTTGATCACTGATCCCCACCCAGTGTTTTTGTAGTGTACTGTAAAGCATGGTTTAGATTAGAATTACAAGTGAACTCTCCCATTGTGGTGTTTTAATCTCGGAGTGGCTGGAACTAAAAACTCAGCTAAGACTGGACCCAGAAAATGTTTCTTAGGTACCTATGAAGCTACATAGCTCTGATCCAGAAAATTCTGTGTGTTATTTAAATGAGAGACCTTCTGAAAAATTGAATGCAAACCTCTGAGCTTTCCGGAGACAGTATATAATATGAAATTGGTTAATACAGATGAATATTTTCTTGATCAGGGGTTCTTTGTAAATGTTTGTTTCCGAATATGTATAGGCCATTCTTGTAACAACATTCTCAGGATGTCTTTCCAGCAAGGAGTAAAGCACTAATACTGAGTAACAATAAAACAAGTAATAATGAAATTATAACGCAACTCTACAGATTGCACTGAATAAGAAGATGAAATAGTATCTGAAAATATGGTAACCTGTTCAGAGTGGGTGTTACATTTTTAAGGCCAGTGTGTAAAATACCTTATCTTGCTTGACTCTTAAACCTTAAACCATTGGCCAGGGCAATGAAAATACAATTTGTGTTCACTCATTTTTTAAGCAATATGTTGTATCAGTAGAGGGCACTGTTGTAGCACTGATGGATGTTGGGTCCCTAGTTAATAAAATTATTTCTTTGCTCTTTTGCTTTGCACCCCCCCCCCTTCCTCTTTCTGGAAAGCAGTTTAACGTTCTCTCTGTAATTAAATTCAGTTCCCTGAATAATTAGCAATGGAGCCTTATTCTTTGTGCCATTGCTGTGGATAGTGTTGTTTTTCAGCCTGTTTGTTTTCACTCAGTGGAAAATACTGCTGCTCTTTTTTTGTTTTTTGTTGCGTGCTTTCTATCAGCTAAGCATTATCTAAGGTGGGAATATAAAACTTCAAGTTTCATTTAGGTGCCTAGAGTGAAAAACAGATACCTTTCCTGCAGACACTTCTGAAACAATGGTATTAATGTAGTTGTTTGTCTTGGTATTCACATGGAAAAGGATAAAATTGGGGAACATGTTGTGTACGAAGACACACAAATATGTATGGACAGAATATATATATGATTTTTAATCATGAAACCAAAAAGACCTTTGCTGTTACCTGGCACACTTTCCCTTCTAATTGGCTTCATCTCTATTTTTGCAGAGCAGTTATACAATATTGTTGGTGGTATTTAGCACACTGAAATCTAAATTATGCTACACCCAAGCATAATTAACACTCTCGCTTAATGAACAGCATATACTAAGTAGTTATTACAGTCATTAATTAGTTCACTTTGAGACATCCAGCAACTTGTAAGTAGACAAAATACTATTTTTATTTTATTTTATTTTATATTTTATTTTTTAATACTGGTGTTGCTGCTGCCCTCCCCCCATATTAGGATAATACATAGTATCTTACATGAAACAGCATACCTAGATCTTTAAAAATATTTGTCACCATCAACACATCCATCTTAGGGATATTAGATATCAGGAAACCTATAAAGGTTTGTTTTTATTTACTTTATTTTATTTTAAATGAAGCTATCTTAAATGTAACAGAAATGAACTATTTACATTCCTAGCTAGCAGATTCTAAGTAATGTTTATATGTATTAATTTACTTTTCTGTGCTAAACTTTATACTGATGCTGGTCTTTGACCGTAATAAAGAATTTCTATTCTATTCTGTTCATCCATCTTATGGGTAGAAAAAAAAGTTATTCTAAGTATGTAAACTATCATTTTGCTGCAGGTGAATCTTTTGTTTCGCAATGGCTGCAGAATTTGTTGTTAGATAATTATTTTCGTTCAAGAATATCCCCCTCTCAAACTTTCTAAAATAAACATTCTCTGCTTCAGTTTTAAGACAGCAGATTGGGGTATACAGTATAACCTTCAAACGCAAGTTCTCTGGCATTTCCTTTGTGAACTTTTAATAAATGACTCTGGTAGGAAGCTACTGAGATAAACAAATTCAATCACAAAAGACAGAAATGTTTCCCAAATATTAATATTGTATAAAAATGTAAGATTTGCCTCTGGATTGGTACGCTTCTATAGAGAGAGCTTTTCATGAGTAAGGATAGAAGAGGACCAGAGAAATTGCAACATTAGAGCATGTATCATCAGACTGATGTGTGCCCTGGATTCTGGTCCCTTATGTGGAAGTAGTGAACAATCCTGACACCAATTGCAAGTTGATTCCCAGTTTGTGCCTATTTTAAATACACAACGGTTCAAGGCAATTTCTTGGTTGTCTCAGACTTAAGACATTTACATCAAGCAGAAAACAGAGACCCGTCTTTTTAAGTGGTGTCCTATTTGGGGGGGGGGGGATTTCTAGGGAAAGATAACAGTTGCTTCAAAATTTAATCAAATGAATTACGAAGCTTAACTGTGGGACAGCTATAAAGGGCAGCTTGCAGCCTCCAGTACAACCTGCTGTGGAAGGTATTATGTGAAATAGTTATAAGTTTTTATTATTATTATTTGGCTGAGAATAGGGGATAGAGAGCACTGAGGATCTGACATACCAAGAATGTTAGCTAGAGGCAAGAGGTTGGTGATCTTGCTTACTTTTCAGTCCATTCCATTGCTAATATTCTATCATTTTTTCTGCAAAAGTTTCCTGCAGTCTTTGAATCTTACAAGCTCTATGTCTCTTCCCCACCCAATTGCAATTCTATGAGTAAATGGCTGAACGTGTCACTTTGTGGTAGGTGAGAGTATGAAATCTAAGGTAAATTCCCAATATGTCTGAAACATTAATACTCATGTACTTTTCAGTATCATCTCTGTGTTATCTCTGTGTGTCTTTTTTTCTCCCACAAGGGGCTATTATAGGGTTGGTGGTTTTATTTTATTTTTTTAAAGTCCAGACTGTTCGTTTTCGACAAGGTCAAGATAAGTTTTATCTCTCTAGATAAGTCAAGTGCTCTGCGATCAATACTGTTACAGTAAAATACAGTGGCCATATTTATTGCCAAGACTAATGAATTTTTAAAGCTTTCAGGGATCTCTTTGGTGGTACCAAGTTTGCTTTTAAAAAAGAAGCGCATGCTGCATCTACTGTTGTCTATATTTATGTTGCATGCATGAACACTTGGCCTGTACACTTCCTAAATTGGGATGCTTAATTTGGTAATAAAACAGTTCTGAACAAATTCATACAAATGTTCTCCTGCCCAGTGTGCTTATTTTTGACACTGAACTCCAGTGAAGGTTTTGAGAAGTCTGTCTTGGGTTTGCCAGATATTTGTGATATGCAAAAACATAACTGATTTTCTATTTCTTTGATTTGTTCCTGTGTTCTTGCTTCACCCTACAATACATGTACTTTTTATGCTTCTTTTTGAATCAGAAAGGCCTATTCAAAAGGGGTTTTTAAATTATTTCTCTAGTGAGCAAATGCATATGCATGTCATCATTTTTATTTATATACTTTAATCATGCTAACCATAGTTTGATGTAGCTATGATTCAAATCATTTTTATTCTTTAAATGGATAGTCCAGCTTCCTCAGTATGTCCTCTGAGTGAAGTTCTGCTCATACCGTTCTGTCAACAGAAGTTGTTGGGAAATGGCTTTCTCTGATTCTGTTTTCTCCTACATTTCCTTGTGCCCATGGCTGGAGAAACCTCTGGAACTGGGGGTTAATGTGCTTGAATGAGAGAGAGAGAGAGAGAGAATTGCCTTCTATACTCCTGCCACTGGTAGCAGGATCCTTCACTTGATTGTGGTTCCATCCATGAATGAAAGGGATCCTTTCATGCGCACACATGGAATTAAGATTGTGTTTTTCCTGGAAGCACGCTCCATTCTGAGTAATGGGGAAAGATCTGGACACTATAGAAGAAATAAGATTTCAAACTAAACTTTTCAGATTTCTCCGTCACTCAACATATCTTTAGATTTTTGCTAGTCTTTTACAAACTATTTATTTATTTATTTATTTATACAAACTATCTATTCATTGCAGTGTGTATCCTGCCATTCTACATATGTAATGCCCAGAATAACCTTACATAAAGATGTAGATGGGACATGGTTTCACCCCTCACACAGAACCAGCTGGCTTTTGAGACATGAGTGAGATTCTCTTGGTTTTTTCCTGTTAGCTACATTTTCTTCTTTCCTCTTCTCCCTGCCCCCTCCTCTGTTTTATGAGCTTGCATCTAAATAGCATTTTATTCCCAGAAATTAAAAAAAAATCACTATTATTTAATATTATCATTTTGGGAGGCAACTGTGTAGCTTCAGTGCATTATTACCACTGAGGTTTGATACCTGACATTTTTAATTTAATTTAATTAGGAAGGCAGAACCCCATCTTGGTGGTTCATTAAGGGGATTATTCCTCAAAGTTATTGCTTCCTTGATGGAGAATAACAATATCATTGGCAATGGTTGATGTTGCTCTCCTAATTATACTACTTTCCCACTATTTTTCTCTCCAGGGCTTTGTACTTAGTCTCTTAGTTAAATGTTTTTAAATAGAGGAAGATGTAAACTTCTGCTGCTGTAGATTGATGAGCTCTTTGTGTGCGTCTGCATGTGTGCACACTCTCTCATAGGGGCATTCTGTGTATAAGAAACTGGCTATTCATGAATTCCTCTTTCCAAGCAGTGGGACACTTCATTGTGGCTACCAGCTGCCTTACATGTAGCTGAAGTCCTCCATGGGCTAGACCAATTTTGTGTGGTCCACATTTTCCCCGCACTCTGATGGTTCACTGGTGTGTTTTTAAATTTACAACTGAAAGTGTCTACAAGGGATCTATGAACAATGAAGGCAGAATTATCTTGTGTTGTGATCTGAAGTACACTGGATGAGACCAAATGAGATTTGTTGTAAACTGCCCGGATTGGTTTGCCAAAGGACGGTATAAAAATTATTATTATTATTATTATTATTATTATTATTATTATTATTATTATTAAAAGTACCCACAGTCCCTGCAGTCAACAGGCACTTTATGTGGTCTACCAGAAACTGGCTAGTTGGCTTTGATGTACCTTCTGCCTACCCCTCATGTAGTCATACTCACTCACTCAATCTCTGTTTCCAGAGTAAAGTTTCTGTAGAGTTAAGGAGTTGTTGATGAGGACTTCTGGGACTGAGTTGAAATTCAATAAGTATGAGGGGGAACCAAACACCACCAGACTGTTTTGCAGAAGTTATCTTTTGTAACACAGTGCCTTAATCCAATATTCAGAAAAATGAGAGCTTTAAAAATAGGAACAATCGTCCTTTTCAAAATGTAATGAGTTTTCTTAATTTATCCCAAAGTATCTGGTGTCTGTGACTTGGGAGGGGGAAGGCCCTTATCTCATAAAAGGGAGTGGGGGTAATATAGCATTGCAGAAAAGGTGACAAGTTCCCCCCACCTCCTCTTTCCTCCGAGAATGTTTTAATTCCACTTTAATCAGACTGCCAATGAAAGCACACTTGGCTTTCAAAGAGGAAACAAATCAAAATGTGCATTTATCACACTGAAGGCAGAGCTCAATCGCTCACACCCGATGAACTCTGAAAGAACGAAAGTAGTGTGAGCAGAGTGTTATGCTTGTTGGCTTTGTACTGTCAAAGAACTCCCACCCACCCCAGCACACACACACAGACTGCACACTATCTTTTCCTACCACACCTACTAGTTGTCTGTCATCCCTAATTATGGCCTTTCCAAGAAAGGTGGCTCATAATTGTTGTCAATGGTTAAAATAAAATTAGAGATAGCTAGTGATCTGGTGTGTTTACAGATTTATATGCTGCTGGTGTATTCATAACTGTAGCCAAACAACATCGCTAGGTAAGATAGGGGAAAGATTGCTAAGAAACACCACCATTATAACAGGTTGGAGCTTCTGAAAGGGCATGTTGTGGAGTCAGTCTAATTAAAATAAACTCCATTTTCCACCAGATTAGGGGACACTTAGTTAGGTTCAGTGCTGTATTGTGCAGACATGCACATTCTCCATTCAGATTCCTCTGTTCTGGTTTGATTCAGAAAAGAAAGCCCAGGTGAAGAAAAGTTGTCCTTTGTGTGTCTGTGTGCAAGTGTATACTTGTGTGTCTATCCAAGTTGCTCATTTCTCTTTAGATAGGCTGTTCTCTCTGAAGAATGGGAATCTAACAAAGAGTTTGGTCAAAGTTGCATTGCCTCATTTGATACATTGCAATTGCTATTAAAAACTACAGGTTTGTACCTGAAGTAGAATATTTCTGGTTGTTGAAATTGTGTTATTTAGATTTGGCTTGCTTGTGGAAGTGTTGCACTTGAATACTTAAGGATTTTCTTGCATTTTTCTATGGCGTGACCTTCAAAAACAAAGGATCCTCATGCCCCCTATGCCACACATTTTCTCTTATATAACTTTTCTTAAATCTAAATAATATGAAATTATATTATGTCACTTTCTGACATCATAGTGAAGGAGTAAATAGATTTGTGCCCTTTAACTTCATTATTGCTGCTCTTGAGTTCAAAACTTAACATTCCTTTAAATCTTACTTGTGATCCTTGTGATCAGATTATGGTTCTCCTATACACTGCCAACATACTGCTTTTCCAAATTTATATTCAGCCTATCGGTTTCCCTACTTTATTGTACAGAGGAACAATAAAAAAAGCAAAGATAGTTGCATTGATCCACATATGGACAATACGTTTATTATTGTCAATCAGAGTATAAAAAGAAATTGCTTTAGAGGAATTAACTCATGATACAATCAAGACAAATTCTTACAATTGGCTGCTGGTCTGAATTCAGAATGCCAACAATGACAGTCAAGCCCTAAATGGCTTGGGGTCTTGATACTTGAGGTGTTGACGTATATGTCGCCTGTCAACTTATGGTGATCTGATTAGTTTCATGAGATTTCCTTATGCAAGGAATACTCAGAGGTGGTTTTTACCAGTTCCTTCCTTTGAAATATAACTTACAGCACCTGGCATTCATTGGTGGTCTCCCATCCAATTACAGTTATACCTCAGTTAATGAAATAGAGGTGTTCCTGGGCATTACTTCTTTAACAGAAAATTTGGTACCAGAGGCAAAAATAACATGGAAAGAAAAGGAAACAAAAACAAGAATAGAGAAGAACAATTAAATTTCTATCAGCAAAGTTTTTATCCAAAATAACAATATATAAATGTGAAATGATCTGGTCTGGTAAGCCTGACATAATTAAACAAAAACATTGAGAAACTTCAAGAGACTGATTGAAAGCTTCTTCCAAAATGCATCCAGGTGTGATTGTTTCTTTCTTCCACCAACCTCTACCTACTTTAAGATTTCCATTTTGATTTCCAGATTTATGTATCTATGTGTTGTTGGGTTTGTTTGTTTATTTACATGCTTAGAGTAGCTGGAGAGGCAGGCTTATCAGCTTTTCCCTTTTCTAGGTGTTGCTGTTCATGCATGTTCAGCAGGGGATTCTCAAGGCAGCTACTGTTTACCCTGCCAATTGTAGGCAGGCACATATGTCTATGATAGAATTCCTAGATTAGAATTACATTCTCTCCCAAGGTGAACTTTATTGCATTATTTACTGCAGATGAGCTGATGCAAACCAACACCAAAAGTCTGTTCTCTCTGCTCCTTCACCATACTCCTAATGCTGGTGCTCATAAAAAATTCTAGCTAGTCAGTGGCTGAGGAGGAAAAGGAGCCCAGGCTGAGTGGGTATAAAAAGACTTTGTAAAGAGGAGCTTCTTTGCCAAAGGCTTTGTTAACTGAGGTTTGCCTGTATTAACTAGGATTGACCCTGCTTAGCTTCCATGATCAGATGGTATCTGGTGATTTTGGGGCATTTATGGCTGAAGGTGTGTGTGTGTGCACGCGCGCGCACACACACACACACACATGCACACACCTTTTCTTATATATATATATATATCCCTTTCTGAGGGTTGAAATCTGCCAGAGGGGCACAATTTATGGCCTAGTATTGGGGAAAACATGATGAAGGAGGACACAGGAGAAGGCCTCCTTGGTCATAGCATCTCATGCATGGAATGCCTTCCCCTTGGTGCCAACTGGCTTGTTTCTTTTTGGCACCAGCTCAAGGCATGGCTTCTTATTAAAGCCTTTGGGGCCTAATTTACTTTTAAACATGTACATGTTTTTTAAAAAAAAAACATTTAGCCTCTTTAAGATGTTTTAACTTGTTGAGTTTTTGAAATATATTTTTACTTTGTTTAAATTACTCATTGATTTCAATCTGGATTTGTTTAAATTGCTTATATTGTTGTTTCTGTTTGCCACCTTGAGGTCTCACAATAAAAATATTCTAAATATATAAATACATAAATGTTGGATAATTTCCTCCAAAGCTTACTGGTCAGATCTACTGTAATGGGTTCTAACACAGTGTATGGTATATTTTCTTGTAGTCTAATTTTGCTGAATGAAAAAATGCCTTCAGGATTTAATATTTTGTTACTCTCAGTCAATTTCTGGGGTTGTCTTACTGTTGCTTACCGAGCAACTCGGTTTTCCCAGCCTCTGTCCCATGGTTTGAATCGTGCAAAAATCCTGAGGCAGCTGAAGCCCTTTCAAATTGCTTTGAAGTTAGATGAGCATATAAAAGTTGATTTTGCTGTTCATTTTACTTTTCTAATTGATTTTATCTAATAATGCTAATTTGGTTGGAATTTAGAAAGGCAGAAAAATAATACAAGTTCCTGTATATGGTTTGGGAAATCATTTTGTGCAGTGAATGAAGGACTTTGCTGCTTTTTCAGCTCAACTCGTTAGAACAGAGTTCAGAAACATAGCCATGTTAGTCAGGAATATCAATATGCAAAGGGATCTTGTAGTACCTTTGAGACTTAACTGTACATAAGACATTTTAGCATAAGCTTTCATAGACCAGGTCTATGAAACCAGATGCCATGAATTGAAGAAATAGCACATGATTTGTAAATTTTAGTTTGGAAACCAAACTCTTGCTTATTGGACTGGTTCAGTGACTTAATGCATGCATAGCAGAATTTTTAAAACTACTAGGAGACAGCGCTATGTACTTTTGGAGCTGGGCTAGTATAGGACTGTGGGCAACATTTTAAATAACTTTGGTGCCACTATCAAAATTGTAAGAGGCACAGCAACTAGACTTCTGACTTGTTTCTGGTCCTACTGAGAAAAGCTACCAATAGTTTAACTTCCAGCACAATGACACATTAGATGTATGTAAAATGTTTTGTGAAGAGGACACACATACACACACACTAGGGAGAGTGGTTTATTGAAACTAAGTGAAGATTAATAAAGAATGATGATGCCATTTTTGTTTGTTTTTTAAGAATGCTTCCTTTGATTTTAAGAAACTGATCTGCTAGTTACTCATCTCTCACATAGAATCATTTTTGTGGACTACTGTTGAGCTGTCATTATATCACATGCATGCCTGGTGTAAAATTGTAAGTATGATTTATTTGTCTTATTATATGAGCAAGGTATTTTCTGCCAAACCGATTTAAAGTAAGTTTTTAAAGCTGTGGTTGTATATGCACTGATCTAGGAATAATTCCTATTTGGCACAGTAAGATTAACTTGTGAGTAGCTACACACTACTTGTTCATTACAAAGCAAATTTCAGATACTATTACTTATATTGCTTCAGAAATACGTATAAAAGGCAACCTGTAATTGAAAACACCCACCATCCCCCAAGACTTATTATCTTTATGAAGCTGCAATTGGCCAGTTACCCCCATGCGTTTTTCTCTGTTATTTTTTCTCACTATTTTGATGCACATTTCAGTGCTTGTTCTTTGTTTTTAACCCCTTTCTCAAACCTTTTCTTTATTTTTTTTTAAAAAATCAGTAAAAACACTTGTCTTCAGTAAAAACAAATACAAATGCACTTCAGACTTGCAACGTTTATGGAAAAATAAGTATTATCATTTTGCATTGCTACTCTCTTAATGTTAGTTCTTCAGGCAGAGCTCGATGAGTGAAATTAATCCAGGCTTCAAGCTTCCTCAGATGAATGAGGCTTGGAAGGTTGCTTTCCCCTGTCTTTATCACGGCTGCATTGGGTTTCAAAAAAGCAGACCACAGCAGTAGCCCGCAGTGTGGCGGTAACCTAGGGGTCAAATGAACCTGAATTTTAGCGTTGGGTCTGTCACTGTGTCTATCAAGCTTTCCTGTGAAATGCCTCTCACAGTGCTGCTGGCTGTGTCTTGAGCACTGTTGGCTAGCCGTGAAACATTAACTGGGTTCTGTGATCTGATTATTAGCTTCAGCTTGAAAACTATTTTTTTTAAAAAATAAAATAAGTGGCCTTGTGTCTTTGGGTTAGAGTCAGAAAAGTAACTTGAAGATATATAGAAGTGGTTTCAACTATCAAGAAAAGAGGTAGAAAATGAGCTTGAAATAAAAGCTTAGCTGTGATGTCTCCAACAGTGATGTGCTGATGTACAGTCGTTTATTGTTTGTATGTATTTATTACATCTGTATTCTACCTTTCATTGTGGTTCCTTTTTTGCTTAAGAATAATTTACAACCTTCTTAAGTTGGTTAGGCCCAGAGACAAAGACAGGCCCATAATTACCTGCTGAGCTTCGCAAATGGCTGGATTTGAATCTGGGGTTCCCAGTCCTATTTCCCTATTCCAGCCACTCCACTAGCTCTCATTAATGTCATGCCATTGATGTACATGGTACTTTACAACAAAGTGACAAATTCTTGGCCCATAGACTGCATCCCATCCTGCCCTGATTATCCTTGTCAATTTGTATTGTTAGAGATTGCCTAAATTATGAATAATTAATTTTATTTGTTCTGTTCCAGTCTTCCTTTGTAAAACTCAGAGCAACTCTGAGCAGTTATCAGGTTAAGACCTGTTTAGTTTTGATCAGCTAACAGCTTAGTCTTTAAGGGGCTGAGCAGATGGGCCAGGATAGCATGAGCTGAGCCTGTACTATTCTGGTCCAGGTGCTCCCCAGGGTTCATCCCCAGATCTGTGCCGGGATGGGGGGATATTTACACACCTGCCCCTGCACTGCCCCAGGATGCACTACTGCCACATGCTTCTTACCGTACTGTGCCACTGCTCCTATTAAGAAGCCCCCCATCACCATGTCTGATGTGGAATTGGGGTGCCTGGTTTGCATCTACATAGTCATGTGCCCTGTTTCTGCACCAGATGTTGCAACAGGGGGCTTCTCAGTAGGAGCGACGCAGCTAGGTAAGGAGCATGAGGGCCATTTAAACAGCCATGGGTTTGCTGTTTGCCATGAGTTTCCATTGCAAGGTAAAGGTAGTCCCTTGACATGAATGTCTAGTCATAACCGACTGTAGAGGATGGTGCTAATCTCTGTTGCTAAGCCAAAGAGCCAGTGCTGTCCAAGGTCACCCCTTCATGCAGCACTTGGGCCTCGAACTGCCAACCTTCTGGTCTTCTGATCATCAGAATTGGCATCTTCACCACTAAACCACCGCATCCCTAAGCACCGCATCCACTGCAAACCAGGGCACTAAGCACCACATCCACTGAAAACTAGGAGTCACTGACCCGGGGTAAAGATTGTTTACCCCAAGATCAGGCTGGATCCATGTCAACTCTGCCAGAATCAGGCTCGATCCTGCCCTCAAGGTTTTGGCTTCCATTATCCAAACAAGTTGAGTGTTCGTATTTTAACACGTTTTCTCAGTGTAATATTCCCTGCCGTTTAAAGAGATCATAAAAGCATTGGTTTTATGATTTTTCTTTTGACAGACAAGTTTACTGATTCTTTCTATTGATTTTGTCAAAAGTAAAAGAGCTGTTAACTTATCATCATGTACCCTTTCTGTACTACAGTACTTTATTTTTTGGCAGATATGCAGGATTTATTAAACTGTCAGGCATACCAAGGTTCACCCTTTAGTACCCCAACCTATCCTGACTCTTTCTAGTTCCTTTTCTCCTTTCTTTGATACTCAACTTTCTCTCTCTTTGCCCTGATGCTTGTCCAGGCATTCTGTATGCTCATTCTCTTCATTCTCCATCTCTTTACCAGACTGCAGTACTACAGACTTGTTTAATCTAATTTAAATTAATTAGATTAATTGATCTATTTAAAAACAAAATCGCTCCAAAAGTGCACACTCTTTACTATCCATGCCAAGTTTCATGTTTAGGTTTCATTGCTTCAGTGCTAAGGTGGAGTCTCTCTCTATTGTTTGAGATAAAATACTTTCGTGATGAACTCTAGAAGCAACAGTTTATCAGGGTGCTGATACTTCTCTTTTAGAGAGCTATAGGTCTTTCATAGAACTACAGAGCCCATACTTCCTTGACTGGGAGCATTGTGATGACAGGTTTTACTCTTAGACATGATCTGCTCACTGCTTAGTTATTGGAATTATTGTCAACTCTTTACTCTTTTAATAAAACTTGAGACATAAGTATGTTACAAACACATTGATATTTCATTGCTTCTACTGTCATAGTTCTGCCTTCCTTCCCTTCCTCAAATACTGACATTGTAGTTTGGTGTGATTACAGAAAGTTCCCTATTAGAGCCCAAAATAAGTTTTTGGATACCAAAGTTAATCATCCAATGACTTCTGTTTTCACCAGTAGCATATGTCTGTCCTCTATAACATGAGTGAGTGTGGCAGAACCTCCAAGATGGAATTCTATATGAATTTTTACATATGCATTTGGAGCCATTCTGGAGACACTATCTCCTCTCAAGGACTATCAGCTTTGTAAGGTTGGTCTTCCTCTCCTCCAGCTTATACTGTAGTCAGCCTTCTCAAAAGCCCTTTTCACCCTGATTTCTGATAGAGCTGGAGCTACCTATGAATGGGTTAGATGGGTTAGATGTAGTCATTTTTTCACCTGATTCTTGTTTAGGCAGATATTCCCTAAAACTAATCTAATTGATGGTTGAGAAACTTCATAGTAGGACAAAAATGAATGAAACTGTTGGAAATAGATTCTGTGGATTTTTTTTTTAAAAAATGGAATATTTGAAGCTCTCTGTTCTCAAATATTGTTTTCTCATCAGATAAAGCTATGTTAGTAAAATGCCAGATGGGCCTGTGTATTCTCCATGTTGTTAGAGGTTTCTGTGTCTCAAGAAGTCTTAACTGTGGTTGATTGATTACAGAGGTATGAAAAACATTCCTTCCAAAAATACCAAAATGCATCCCTTTGCAAATACACACCCCGTTGCTGTGTTGATTGAAAAACAAAACTTTGCCCCATCTTAAGATGTTCGATTATGGCGTAATGCAGCTAATTTAAGCATCTGTTTATCACTGCCTGGCTACTCTGAATGTGAAATTTCAATTGAATTACCTCCCAAGAGAGCTTTTGAGCTCGAAGGGTAAAACAAATCATTTTCCATTCATTCCCTTGGGACTAGCAGTCAAAAGAATTCATCTAAATAGTTTACATGTGATTTGAAAACGTTGCATCAACTGGCCTGGGTCTTTGTTGTTAGTGGAAAATTGCCAGTGTAAATGGCATATCTTGCGCTAACTTGACCGCAACAGCGTTACACGTATCTACCGTGTGTAAGTAGCGTTAGAGCCTTGAAAGCCTTTTACAGTGAAGTAATTTGTGTTTGATTTTTTTTTAAAAAAATGGAACAACCTAATTGTATGTTGTGTTGTAGAACAGAAGGCAGACTATATAAGACTTTGACCTGGAGACTTTGGCTTGTATGAGGAGGGGTTGCATCTCCTCTTCCATGTTGATAAGCAGCATTGCGAATTGTTGCAAACTGCAGAGTGTTGTCCTCCTTTGAAGGGTGCTCTTCTCATCCTCCCCTTCTCTTCTTCCAACTTTTCCAACTTTTTGTTTGTCTTGTATATCGTGAAGCATTCTCTACAACCTAGACCAGATAGACACATGCAGGAGAAACAAGTAGTTGTGTAGGTATTGGTGAGGAAGCCACTTACAGATGAGGGTTATTATTTTTCTAATGATCTCCTCCTATATGTGAAAAAAATCCCTTGTGAATAGAAGTACAGGACAAGAGAGAATTTTATGCCCACACCACTCATTGCCCTTGTTAGAGTTTTTCTTTTGGGGAATATTCACTGTAAAGGGAGCATTAATAACTCAGTTCCTCCATCTGCAATCTGAAAGGGCGCAATCTAGTCTATCACCTCTTTAATGATACATTTGTCAGTCCAAGTCTGAGTCTGCATTTGTTTTCAAAGTTGAGCATATAAATAAACAATTGGGAATATTTTTTTTTTTTAAAAAGTTCTCTGACTCTGCCAAGAAAACTGAAAATTGGAAAATGTTGTTACTATAGATCTCTGAATTGCCAAATACAGCATAAGGCCAAGTGAATGCATGGGCTTGGATGCACCTCGTGTATAGATAGCAACAAACAGAATTTTTGAAGGAGTATGTGCACTAAGGCCACCCAGAAATTTAATTACTTATGAGATATATTTCTGTCTCCAGTGCCAATTTTCTCTCAAATTAAAAGGCCCAAGAAGACTGAGAGACAGCTCTGGGTGCAGCCAACATTGCTTGGTTGTTATTTAGCTGCTACCTCTTTAATAGTCTTGGAAAACAAGAAATAGTTCATCTGTTTAACTTTAAAACATGAGATGGAGTAGAACGAAGGACAAGGCCACATCTTTCTCTGTCCCCTAGGGTGCATAGCAGAAGTGGTAGTTCCAGCCAGCCTCTCACATATTCTAACTTGGCTTGTTTGGGTGCTGAGCATAGATTTGTAGGTTTTGCAGGTTTGTGTACACTTTCTAAAGGGCTGTTTAATCTCTAATGCAAAGAGAGAGAGGTAAATAGACATGCCTCAGAAGACTGACAAATGGCAAGGCTGCACTGAAGTTGCCCACAGAATGTTCTATTCTTGGGGGACTTACTTGAGTCCTCCAAGAACATAAGACTTGAAAACCATGAGGAGCAGCTTTGCTGGCAGTGTCAGAATGCAATGGTAGCAGAGTTCCAATTAGCTCTCTGTATCCACAGATTTTTTAAGCCATGGATTCAGCCGTCTGTGTCTTGGAAATATTAAAAAATAATATAAATTCCAAACGTAAACCTTGTTTTTACCATTTTATATAAGGGGCACCATTTCATCATGCCATTGTATTTAATGGCACTTGAGCATCCACTGATATTGGTATCCATTGGGGTGGGGTGGGGATGCCTTGAACCAAACCCCAGCAGATACCAAGGGCCCACTGTATGTGTTTCTGAAACCTATAGCAAAATTCTTCTGTCCAAGTGCTCAAAAATGATAGATTAGCTATGTCACTGTGAATGTTGTCTTCCACTTCCTCAGGTTGAGAAAATTCCATTATGGATGGTTTCTGTTTATTTTCCTATAGCGCCTAACTTTCTGTTGTTTAGGAATACTTCACATACACATTCAGTAGTGCTTTACTAAACACGCAGGCAGCCGAGTTTTAATACTGGAACTTTAAAAGCAGTCATCCATATAATGACCATTGCACCAAGGACATGTAGATCTGCAAAGTACAAGCATGCCAGGAAGTCTATCTATAGTAAAACAGTTTAGAACTTGGATAATTATACTTTCAGTAAGATTGTTGGTCTGGGAAAGCCTTTGCCTCTTATAGCTTGAATGGAAGGGTGGTGAATTACTAGGCTACTATGTGTTGTTGTGCTAAAATCCCCCCCCCTTACTTTAAAGTCAGCTGTAATGAGCTAAAGTTTTCTAGATTGACTGTTCAGTGAAGAAACAAAAATCACATGTGGCCTAGTTTTCTCTGAAATGGAAAACCTGTGCATGGTCTGTACAACTATGCAAAGGGATCTTGTAGTAACTTTGAGAATAACTGAGCAAAAGATATTGTAGCAAGAAATACTGTAGCATAAGATTTTGTAAATTTGGTCTACTTCCTCAGATGCTTATGCTCCAACGTCTGCAAGCTTCCTCACAAAAGCTTATGCTA
Organism: Phrynosoma platyrhinos; assembly: GCA_020142125.1. Taxonomy (NCBI): domain Eukaryota; kingdom Metazoa; phylum Chordata; class Lepidosauria; order Squamata; family Phrynosomatidae; genus Phrynosoma; species Phrynosoma platyrhinos. The sequence goes on along the minus strand of CM034708.1, from coordinate 211,444,461 downwards.
CAATGTTTTTGCTCCATTAGTGTCAATGGTGCTATAAAATCCCTTTGCATATAGATATTCCAGACTAACATGGGTATGTTTGATGGTCTATTCCAGTGATTCCCAAACTTTGACCTTCCAAATGTTATGAACTTCAGCTACCAGAATCCCAAACCATTGGCCAAAATGGCTAAGGCTTCTGGGAACTGAAGTCCAAAGCTTATGGAAGACCAGAGTTTGAGAATCACTGGTTTATGCCAGTTCAAGATTGATGGTGAAGATTTATGTGACTCAGTGCTTGTTTGAGGTGTGAAGGTTGGAAAAGGGGGGGGGGGGAGAGGAAAGCAATTTTTTTCTCATTTTTCCAAAGCCTATCTTTTCTGGGGAAGTTGAAAATAAAACTTTTTTTTTTTAAAGGATTTTGGATTTTTGAAAATGATAAATAAAATGTTTAAGGCAAGGTGTTTATTTATTCCCCCAAAATTATTTATAAAAATTACAGTATGTGACAGCATTTTATGTAATACAGTGTGTAGTATTGCAATTCCTCATCTTGGTATCCTTGTGTAAAGTGTTTTCATGCTTTAAACACTGGAGGTTTTTTTAGCTGTATCCCTACTGGGAGGATGGTAGAGGAAGGCTGGAGAAGAAACACTGCCTTTCTGTGTCAGTTTCCAGGAGCATGTCTGCAGCAAACAATACATTGAATGAGCTGAGAAGAAAGAGATTCTGCTCTAGCCAATCCTACTGTTACTGAATGTGTTTGCTTACAACAGGAAAAATAAGTAGTAGCTGCCTCCAGACTCTGTTACTGAGCATGTGTGAAGAGCAAAATAAAGAGAAAAGGAGAAAACAGATAAGCTACCTCACCAATTACACTCCCCAGCACATTAAAGAGGCATTGATCTTTAAATGTGACCATCAAAATGGAAGTGAAAAGAAAAGTGGAGCTGGTGAAATTTTAAAAATCATCAGTGGATATGTTTGGAAGAAGCATTCATGTTGTCTCTAAAAGATTCAAAATGTTTTTGTTTACTTCTGCAAGGACTACCTCACCTGGTTGTTCCATTTCACCTGCCCATATTTTGAGTTTAAAAGAAAAATTTGCATGAAAACTTTGCAGAAGAAACATGTTGAATTGCTCTTCGGGGTTTTTTGTAGTGTAAGTAATTATCCCTATTCTTTCCATGTTATTTCCATGTTAGTACCAAATTTTCTGTTAATGAAGTAATGGTCAGGAACATGTGTGTGTATACCATTCATTATAATTTTATGCCAAATAAAATTGTAAAGATTTCCTTTTGTTGTCCACCCCAAAGTCTGAAGGAAAGAAAAATGCTATTTCCTCCAGGCAGGTTCAAAATTTCTGGAATATTGCTCCTTATGAAAAAAAAAAAAAAAAAAGGGGGGGGGATTTATTTCTTAATAGTCTGCTTTTCAACAGGTTAAAATGGAAGTAAAGTACATGTTAGGATAAAATAAATCAACAATGTTAAAAATAAGGCACCTTGGCTCATTTTATATGCTAGTTTTGTATGATTATGGAGCTGTTGTTGTTGATGGTGGTTTGATTGTGTTGTTTGTATGGCGGAGATTTCAGCTGCACAAACTCCACAACCTAGGCATTGACTGCCTTCTCAATTAGTCCTCAGCTCTTTTATAATGCATTGCCTGTGTGCAGAGGATGGTAGACAATCTGGTCTGGTCCATGTGTCTCACTAAACAGAATGAAGGGACATGAAGATTTGGGTTGAAGTGGCAACTCAGCAACTTTTGAGACAAGTTTAGTTCTAAAAATTTGTGTCCTGACTTTTGTCTTAAAAAGATTCCAGGGCAGGCTGAGGTATACAATATTGAATAGCATTGTCCATTCTATATTGTTTACTTTTTCCATTCTATATTGTATATCTTGTACATCAGAGATCCAAGGCTCCTAAAAGGCTACCTGTCTATGTGAATTTTAAGGTGTAGACTTCTTGGTGCCGGCCTACTAGATTATGTGCTAAGCCTGTGGAATGGTCCACAGCTTAGTTCACCCAAAATTGAGAGGAGGAATAGGTGGTGGTAAAAATAAGACACTGATCAAACAGGTACCAGGGTTAGCTTTAGTGCATTTCCAAAGGCAGCAGAGGCCCGTGCCACCAGAAGTTAGGGGTTTCCCTTGAATGAAGCTAATTACCCTCAGGGTACTTGTTGGCCACTTTTAAAAATTCTTATAAAAACAAAGAAATTAATTATCCAGTATAAAAATGGGTCATATGTCTACTGGCAAACATTCAATTAACTTTTTAGTGCTTGCTACTTAATGTTGTGTTTGACTACTGAACCATTGAAAACGACTTGCCTTTGAAACAGAGCTTGAGTGGAACAGCAGCATTGCTTTGCATTTGAGCTTTGATGGCCTATTGCTATTGGTCATCAACATTTTTTCCCAGGATCTTACAGTCAGTTAGTTATGTTTTACTTAGATTTGGGAGGGTGCTGTTTATTTCTGGAAATATTTTGTACAGAATAGTGCCTTATTTAGCATTTTTTAATTTAGCATTTGGGCCTTTCTCTCTTCCCCCCCCCCAACTTTTTTTTCTATAAGCGCCCTCTAGATTAAACTCAATCAACTACTGAAGCTCAAACTTTGCCAGAACATAATACTTTTAATTCCTATCCCTGACAGACTGCAAGTACAAGAGACCACTTGAGCTGATTTGAATCTATTCTGATAAGCTTTGTCTTCACCTTTTAATTTGTAATATATGCAGATCATGTTTTCCTTGCCTGTCTTGTTTTATAATTGCATGGCTAAAAATACTCCAAATGAAGGCTTATGAAAAGAACAAATTTAACTACGGACTTTTACCAATCTATTTGGTATTAATATGTGGTGTCTGATATGTTTGTTGCCAACTGCCATCAAGTCAATTTTGACTTATGGAGACCTTATGAATGAGAGACCTCCAAATCACCATATCATCAATATAGCAGAATCCAAGCAGTATCCTGGGTAGGAGACAGCATGGCAGTTGCTTGTACATTGATCTGGGTAACTTGGAGCACCAAGAGGTAGGTATATGAATGTGGTGTAACAGCTATACTTACATTGGGTTCAGATCCCTCCTCAGCTGTCACTTGGAAAAGACATAGCCCATAATTTTAATCTTCCTCTCAGGAGTATTTGTAAGGGTAAAATGAGAGTAGAGGGAAGGCACAAATTCTACCTCAACCTCTTTGGATAAAGGGCAGCAGTAAATAATTAAAACAGATAAAGCAAATAAATAGGAACTGCCTGACCCGGGATGGTGTAGGATCGGGCAATGGTGTTGCAAACTCCAACTTGCCACCATCAATACGGGAAGGGGAAAGGAATTTTATGATGAAAAAGGTCAAGAGCTGTGTCTCCACTTGCCCTTAACTGATCTTGGAGGGCTAGGTAAGGGAGAAAGTCTCCTTAGATCAACTATTTTTGAGAAGCCCTACCAAAGACGAAGATATCACAAAATCTTTGTTTCTTTCCCTCCTATAGTGTTCTCTCCCTAGAAAGAAGCCTGTGGCTTCACTCAGGAAGGAGACATGTTGGATTCCAAAGAAAGCATCTTCTTTGAATTGCAAATGGACATTAAATTTCCTTTACCAGTGACCACATGGCCAAAGGAGGAGATGCTATCCTGCATGCAAATTGCCCTCCCTACCATCTAAAACTAAAACCAGAAACAGCAGAATGCAGGCCTATGACTAACATCTTCAGTTTTTTTTCTCCTGTGCCTGATGAAGAAACCAGTGTAGCTTCGAAAGCTTGCAACATGTAATTGTGCATTTCGGTTGTCCCAATAAAGGTATCTTTGTTTGGATGTTATTGGATCCTTCCTATAGAGTTAGTGATTGGAATGAAATCCTCTGTGACTGCTGTATGACAGTGTTATGATGCTCCTTTTGTTGTTCTCGTTGACTATACAGAACCAGTGGGTCCCACTTTTCTCCTTGAGAAACTGTCACTGGATGGGATGAAGGTGGCCTTCACTGAAATATCTGCTCACTGGTTTTCTCGTTGGCTTCGGAGAAGTCTGTGTGCACAACTCATAAGTGGTTCTGGCACAGAACTATAACCTGCTTTGAATGTGGGACATGTTATAGCAGTTATTAATGTTAACTGTTAATTAACTTACATATTTTTCTCTGACAATTAGCACTTGGGTTTTTATATAAAAATAGTAAACATACCATATTAGCACATTTGAAAAAGCAGTCTGAAACAATAGTTATGAGTTGGTCTCCTAATATGCTTATATGTGCAGAAACTTTAATTGCTGTATATAGAGAGGCAAAAAGATACTATCAATGAATTAATGACTTCTGAAGCAAAATATATAATGCCAAGAGTTTGAATAAACACACTACACTTGGCATGTAGTAACCATTTCTTTGAATATTTTTGGCATAAAGTATTTTAGTAGGGGAAAATATTAAACAGCAACTGAAACATAGCCTTTGCTCTTTTCAACAGTCAAAGTCTGTCATTATTGCATTCTGTTACATACTGGCTGATATCCTAGTTTCTTATAATAATAATAATAATTTTTATTTAATACCCCGCCCCTCTGAAAAC
>CM034708.1:211406741-211430777 GCA_020142125.1 Phrynosoma platyrhinos | reverse complement strand
CGTGATATGAAGCGGTATATAAATAAGCTGCTTTGCTTTTTTTTTTTTCTTCCCTTTTTGTTGTTGCATTGGTTGTTGTAGTAATTTTCTTTATCTTTCTGTACAAGCTGTTGTACTATAGTATTCATAATTCTTAGTTTCTTCCTATCCTTTTTGTTTTTCTTCTCTCCTTTTCTTTATTGCTTGTAGTGTTTTGTTTTGTTATCCACGGTTTTTTCTTTCTTTTTGTTTATTGAAAGTGTCTGTCTTTTATTATGTCCCTGGCTTCAGACTATAGTTCCTCTGGTTCTCAGTCTATTATACTTAGGAGTGCAAATCTTTTTCTTATGTTGTCAGTAAATTTTGTTGAATTTTTATTTAGATCATATTTTCATATGAATATAGCTACTAGATGATAAATCATTTTTATTTTTCATGTCTAGACAGAGAAACTAACAAGCATATATTTTCTGTACAGAGTCTAATTCTTTCCATGTTACACAGAGAAAAAGGGCAAAGTAAAAACAGAGCTGGAGACAAAGGCCAAAATAATTTCTCACTGAATAAAATAATAATGTCCATATCCACAGATTCAACCATTCACAGCTTGAAAATAATTTTTAAAAATATAAATTTCCTTGATTTTTCTATTTTATATATGGGACACTATTTTATTATGCCACTCTGTTTAATGGGACTTGAGCATTCACAGATTTTGGATACCAAGGGCCCACTGGGCAATTACCAGATCACTCTTTTTGTCTGGCTGGTTCCTCTGTGGTTTATGTATGTTTATTTCGTTTGTTACATTTATTTTCCATCTTTCCACCACTGAGTTTAAGATGGTATATACAGCTCTTCTTCTCCTCACTTGTATTCTCACAACTATGTTGAGAAGAAGGTCAGGCTGAGAAAGAGAAAGCGACTACCTTAGTTACTCCAGAATTTCATGGTTCAGTTGGGACTAGAACCATGATCCCTCCAAATATTAGTCTAGCACTATAACCATTTCTGTTGTTGTTGTGTGCCTTCAAATTATTTGGAACTTATGACCACCCTTGGGCAAATGTGTCATGCGTTTTGCTTGGCAAGATTTCCTCAGAGGGGTTCACCCTTGCCTTCCTCTGAGGCAGAGAGAATGTGACTTGCCTAAGGTCACTCAGTGGGTTTGTATGGCTCTTTAACCACTGTACCACACTGGCTGTAGTGTTACCATTATACCACCACGGATCTCTTCCTTGCTAAACTGGCTCTCTTCTGCCCATGGGCCAGACTTTGGTGGAGGCAAGTAATGTGGGAACATCCTTCATGGCATGGATACTGTGTCCTCATATCTTGTCATCTTGTCTTATCCAAAAATAAAATAAAACTTGACACAGTGGGTGGGCAAATATATTGGTCATAGGAACTAGAAAGGTTACATTTTTGTATTTGGAGTGGTAGAAGATTTCTTTTTCTCTTGATCTGTTGATAGACTAGTGAAGTATGCACTGATTTTCGCTGTGCTTTTTTTCTAAGTGATGTGCCTATAATTTCTCTTGGCACTGAACAATAATTTTGCATGTACCAAGGTGTATAATTCCAGATCTCTGCCCAGAGGCAACCAGTGAATACAACTAGACCTCAACCTACTGAAATCAATCCCAGCTGTGTTTGTTTCAGTGTGTGATCTTGTATATATGAGAACATTCAGACCCCAATCGGTACCTTCATTTTACTCTCACACTGCATGTTCAAATAAACTGCAGCTTTAAGAATGGGGTAATCAATCGCAGTTTGTTCCCTTTTCTTAAAGCTGAGGAAATCCAAAGTAAAAACTGATACTAATATAACTTTATGGTTGAGAATTAAATGCACACACAGGACAGGAAATTAAGTTTCGTGGCTGCTGTTCTTTTGGCTGCCTGGCACAGAGAACACTTTAGAGGGAAATTCTGTTCTGTGATCATATTGTGGCTTCTGACCTTGATAGTTTGTTCCAGGTCTACATTAGAAGTTCATTGGTGTCAATGGAGTGAATTGCTGATGTAAAGCAAGCAGCATGCCATAAATTTAATGGGGAAGTGTTTACTGTGTAGGACATGATTTCTTTCAGAAGGACAGAGTGCCTGCAACATTTATTGCATGTGCTGATACATCTCTATTATGTGTATTCATTTTTTGCTGCTCATTCCTCTGATTTTTGTTTTCTGTAAACATGGATTTAATGAATTACTTAGGCCAAGCTGCTTCAGCCCTCCTAATCTACTTTTACCTCTGCCCATGGAAAATGTCCAGGATTCCCATTTCAAGCAGCTATGCACAGGAAATACTGGATGGCTGCCTTGTGGAGCCGTTTTTTTAATTCATACTTGATTTGTTTGCAAAGGGAGAATATTGAAGGGACTTCAGGGACATGAATTTTCAAAATAAATGGAGGCACTCAAAAGGAAGAAGCCTAATGTTGGTCCCAATTACAGTAGACCCACTGAAATGCATTGGGCTTATTTGTGACTACATGTACAAATCTTGTTGATTTTAAGGGATCCATTCTAGTAAAGCCAATCCTGTTAATCTAAACCCTGTTAATCTAAACCCTGCTGATAGTGCCCACTAGAGTAGATCCACTGAATTAATCTTTAATCCTTATTGGAAATTATAAGCCTTTACAGACTGCCAGAAATAATGCAGCTTGAGGCCACTTTAACTGTCTTGGTTCAATGCTAAGGAATCATGGGAACTGTAGTTTATTGGGGCACTGAATAAATAAATTGGGGCACCAGAGCTCTCTGACAGAGAAGGCTCAATGTCCCAGGAAAAAAAAATACAATTCCCCTTATTCCCTAGCACTGAGCTAGGACAGTTAAAGTGGCCTCAAGCTGCATTATTTCTGGCAGTCTGTAAAGGCCCTAAGTGTTAAATATGTTTTAAGTGTTTTTACTGTTTTAATAATAATTTAATAACAGTTCTCTTTAATTCTTTTTTGAGTTTTGTGAATTGATGTTCTAGCTTGATTTTCTGAAATTATTATAAACCGCATTGAATACTATTTTGGGATATAACTTATAAATAAATGATAACTTTGTAGGTCCTGTTGATTCAGAGGGTAGAATGTAGGTCAGAGGCTTTCTTTGAAACTAAATGTCTTCAAAACAGCATATTTTGGAGATAATATATGGTGGCTACATTAGGTATAGTTGCTCTCAAGGAATAATTATACGGAATGGTAATGAAATTTGGATTCTGGAATATAGAAGATTTTTCTCCGGTTCATACTGTGCAATTTTCCATCTGTTTATCTCACCTTAGCTTTACAACAAGCTTATTAAAAAAAAGATCCAGCCTTTTTAAATTCTTGCATTCCTCTCTCTTTCTTGAGTGCCCACTACCATCTGATCACCAAATACATCCCAGAACAAGATGTTGATCTTCACAAAAGTCAGACCTGTTACGTCTTTCTGAGGAGGATAGGACTCTGTCTGTGCTCACATGTTTAGGACACAACTATGGAAAAGGAATATTGACATTTCTCATTAATCTGACATTGAAGATATATTCAGATTTATTGTGTTTGGTTCCAGGATCCAAAACACCTTTGTGTCTTATTGCAGCCGTTTATGTACCCGAATGAAGAAGAAAAAATTGTGTGGGAGCATGATAGTGCCAGTCAGACTATTTTAGTATTCTTGTAGTGATCTCTAAAAATCCAAGGAATATCCACATCTTTTCTTACAGCCCTTCAAGCAATAGTTTGCTTGTTGTGCGATGCATTCAATGGTTTTGTTTGTGTGTATGTACACCTTCAACTCTCCTATCAACTTATGGCAACCCTGTGAATTTCATAGGGTTTTTTTAAGGCAAGGATTATTGTTGTTACTGTGTACCTTCAAGTTGTTTTTGACTTAGGGTGACCCTAAAGTTCATCACAGGGATTTCTGGTGTGTGACTCACTCAAGGTTGTCCAGTGGATTTCCATGGCTGAATGGCAAATCAAACCCTGATCTCCAATCATAATCTGATGCTCAAACTACTACACCACATTGACTCTCTAGGCAAGGATAGTTGTGGGTAAAATATAAAAGTCCTTTTCCTTAGAAATGCATCTGAATTGGAGGTGATGCCCTTCTTGCAGGAGCTATTGATATAATGTGACCAGGATTTGTCATATGTGGGCTCATATTAAGTTTGTTAGTTATTTTGTGTTTATTATTTTTTGTGGCACTTAATTTTTAGCAGTCATTACATACTTGCATTCAGTCCATAGGAAGAACTGGGGTAGAAACAGAACTAAGTAACTAAATATTGCAAAGAAAAATAAAGTTTCCTCTTTTTTGTATAAAATTTCCTTTAAACGGAGGATCTATGTCTAAAGGGGGCCATAATGCAAATTAAATGGTGACAGTAGACAGTGATGGTTTGCATTACAGCAATAGCTTTGCAGGTTCATTTCCGTTGTATATCTTACTTGAGTTATGCGAACGTGCAGGGGGAGTTCTGCAGGTTTTTCTGTATACTTTTTGAAAGGCTTTTGTTTCTAAAGATGTAGAGCAAAACGAACAACATTTCCACACAAAAAGAAGAAATGTTTATTTTAAGAACACCCAAGTACCCTGTTATGATATTACTTGTTGAATTCCAGATTGCCACAGCTTCTTCACTCCGAAGATGAATGGGGATTTTAAAAGGATCCATTTCATAGGAAGATATCCAGCCTTAAAAATCAGCTCGCCTACTTAAAAACATTATAACGTACATTCTTTTGAGGCCTCTTTTTTCAGGCTTTTTTTTTTTTTAAATGCTGTGTTTGTTGATACTTGCATACTAGATGTGTGAAAGCATATGTTAATTGTTAATTGTTGAAGGTAACTTGTGGAACCCTGCATGATAGGAACACATGGAAGGAAGGAGAGAAAACAATAACTGGAACGCCTGTTCCAAAGTTCGTAAGAAGACACTTGGTTTTAGTGGGATTTGGGATCCATCTGGCAAGGGCAACAGAACATTGTCTGTAAGAAGAGTTTCCAGCGAATTACAAAATGGTTGTTTAGCTTGCAAAAGGAGCTCAAAGAGAGATAAAAATGTTATACATTTTAGTTTGCAGTCGATGACCATAAATACCTATGAATAAATAGGTTATGATGTGCAACAGATAGATGTTTCCAAAGTGTGTTTTGCTGATTGGAATATGTTGGGGTGCTGCTCATTCAACAGGGATATATGCTTGAAACTCCCCATCCAACATTACTGATGAAACCCTTGGATGTGTAGAGTTTCTTGTGTGCATCATTTCTTCTTAGGATGCAAGGAGCTCCTCAGTTGGGCTGCTAAAGATGACTTACAGATCTTTATTCATTCATTCATTTTATATCTTGCCTTCCTCCTGGCATGAGACTCAAGGTGTCTTGCAGCAAGGCTAAAGCTCAAAACATGATAATGAAAAAGTTAAAGCACAATTAAACAAGCTATCAATGCCATTATTTTATAAAATCTTTAAAATATTTACATTGTCATTTTTAAAAGTCCAAGCTTTGGACTCAGAATCTACAAAACAGAACTCATTTATATATTTAATGTTAAAATCTTCATTCATTACCACCAGTTTATGGAACCCTCCATTTATGGAACCCTACATACACAATATGTAATACAGCTTTGTAACTTTTAATGATACATCTGCATGGCCTAATAACTGCCTCAGGGCCAGGGGAGACTTTCCAGGTTGGCAGAGAGGTCAAGGGAAAGAGTTTTCTTTGTGTTTTTTTTTAAAGTTGAAATATGTAAAAATTAACTACATTTTCTTTGCAAAACAAGTGTAAAATTAACTAAAATTAATTAAAATTAATTCATTGAATATTATTAAATTCATTCATTTTTCTCCACTCATCATTAACAAAACTTGTATTTAAGAGTTTTAAATGTGTATTTACATATAAATGAATCCTAAATATACTTCAATTTAGTTTAATATTATGATATTATGATACTTGATATTGAACTGAAAATAACCATATTGACTATCCTCTTGACTATAGCATGTTTGCTTCGTTTTCTCATTGACAGAACATTTAGTGGTTAGTTGCCAGAGTTTTGCAGAAGACTGCAATGACGGGGGGTGGGGGTGGGGGTGTTTTTTTTTTTTAATTCTGTGGAGCATTGAGGCTCCAAAGAAAGGAGCTTGGTGAGCTATATGTGCTTTGTAAAAGTGTTTTTTTTCCTATATTATTTTAAATAATTTTAGTTGTTGTGCATTGCCTCCAAAGCCCTTTTTGGGCTGGCATGCAATATATAAATCACTGGAATGGAAGTAAAAATGCATGGTTTTTAGCCAGAATGTGGGCTGTATCCCATTTGTCATATTGTTTAATACTTTCTTAAGGGGGGGAGGGATTATAATGTTTTAATGTTATATTTTACTCTTGCTATATTTTACTGTTGTCAACCACCCGGATTGGTTCGCCACAGGGCGGTATACAAATTATTATTATTATTATTATTATTATTATTATTATTATGGTGCTGCTTTTATTAACCTTGTAGACTGATTTGGCCATAGACAACTACAGATCAAGCTATGCCCCAACCATGATGTTGATGCAGTCAGCAGGCCTTTCTAAAGTTATATGTACTTCCCTCTGATAAATGTGGAGCAAAGCCCTCAGTGATTTAGGTTGCCGCCTAGGGAAAGTAAAAGGCAGCCATCCATTCCTAAAAGATACCTGTCTGGTCCTCTATTTAAGGGTATTTATTGTGGTGGTGGTGGTGTTCCTTTGTCTTTGCCCATGCTTTACATAAATGTCTTTTGTTGTTGTGTGTCTTTAAGTTGTTTCTGACTTAACCCTAAGGTAAACCTGTCACAAGGTTTTCTTGCCACTTTTTTTTAGAAGGGGTTTGCCATTGCCATCCTGATGTTGAGAGAGTGTGATTTGCTCAAGGTCACTCAGTGGGTTTCCATGAGCCCCTATATCAGGAGAAAGGCAAGATGTAATAAATATACTTATTACTGCTACTACTACTACTACTACTACTACTAATAATAATAATAATAATAATAATAATATAACTTCACTTCCCCAACCTTGAACTCAATGTGGACATCAGACAAAAATGTCCTTCCCTTTCTGTGTATGTGTTGTGTGCCTTATGGAGACCCTTAGGCGAATCTGTAATGGGTTTTCTTGGCAAGATTTGTTCAGAGGAGGTTTACCATTGTCTTCCTCTGAGGCTGAGAGTGTGTGATTTGCCCAAGGTCACCCTGTAGGCTTCCATGGCTGAATGGGGATTCAGACCCTTGTCTCCAGAGTCATTGTCCAGCACTCAAACCACTACACCACACTGGCTCTACCCATCACCATTATCTATTTTTAAATTCTCCAAGCAACTTCAAATGCAACCCTTCTACAAATAGCAGTGGGTCAAATGAAGACAATCTGTCCTTTCCACCTCTTCCACATGATATGCTGTCTTCCTGGAAACATGCCTGAATCATATTGACTCAAGGTCTGCCTGAGGTTGAGGGAAGAGAGTCCCATTAGAGAGAAAGGCAAGATATAAAAATGAATGAATACATCAATTGGTCTCTTTCACATTATTGAAAAGACTGGAGTTCACTGGTTAAGGGCATGTTGGATAAAGCTAGGTCTTCATTTCTGTGAGAGAGGGCTTTTTTCCAGTGATGGCAGTTGTTTGCAAGGTCCTGATACTTCAAAACTGAGTGTTGGGTTTTTAAAAAGAGCTTTATAGTGAATTTTGTATCAAACAGGGGGCTTTGTATGCAATAGCACTATCTCAGTACTGTTTGTACCTTTTAGTAGCAAGTTAGTAGGCTTTGGGGGTGTGATGTTATTTCTGAGACATGCATAATCTGGGTCTATTTTTCATGAAGCAATTCTTTGCCATTCTATCGGTTCTATAGGTCCAGCATAGCATAGGGCTTAAACAGTTAAACTCAAGGCTTCCCAGTACAGATTTGACCTCAACGTTTGTAAGTGTCCTCAGACAAGCAACAGTTTCTCAGCTTTTTAATTCCCAGACTGATGTTAGTAATATAGGCATACCTCAGTTAACATAGCCTCTGTCAGTGATGTTCAGCCTCTGGCAGTGATGCTTTACAAACGCTTTTTGCACTTGCCCATCTACTCTTTTGTTTTCATCTACTGTCTAACTACAATTTTTTTAAGCATAATTGGCATGAGGAGGATGGTAAAGGAGGGCTAGAGAAGGAGACATTTGGAGTTGGATTGCACAGCATGTCTGCAGTAAACAATGCAATAAACAAAACTTGACCTGGGAAATAGTGGGTTTCTACTCTAGCTGATTTTATGGTGTATAGCTACCTACAATAGGCAAGGTAAAAAACAACTGAACATGTGTGACCAAAAAAATATAGAGAAAAGCAGAGGGTATCTACCCCAATACAAATATGTTTTTAAAAGGCATAATTTATCAGTTTGGCTGCCGAATGGAAATGGAAAGAAAAGAGGAGGCTAGGGAAAGAAAAGATCATCCAGGGATGCATATTGGAATAAGCTATTAGTTAGTTTCTGGGAGATTCAACATGTTTTTCTTTACATATACAGAGCTTAACTGCCCTGGTTGCTTCATTTAACACGTGCATATTGATAGTTTTGAATAAAGTTTGTTGAATCCTGCTGAACTACTCTTGTTTTCTGAACCTATCCCTATTCTTTTCTTTTCTTTTCTTTTCTTTCTTTCTTTCTTTTTGGCCTCTGGTACCAAATTTTCTGTCAAATAAATAATTTCTAGGAGCACATCTACTTGGTTAACTGAAGTACAGATGATCTGTGTATTATGTAAGGGATTTGTTCTGGGACCCTTCACATAATGCAATTTATGCATAAAATCTGGAACCTGATTTTTCTTACCTGAAATGAATGATGGAGGTGTCATAGCTGTCAAAAACCATCAGTATTAACCTTTCAGTCCCTTTGCCTGCATGGCCCCTTTGCAGCACGAGCAACGAACAGCTTGAGCCAACCAACAGGAGCCACTCAACACTGAACATGAGATAGCGCAAGCAGCGCAAGATGGTACAAGCAGCACAGAGGAGGTCTTCGCTAAAAATTGGATCCATGTAATATACATGGGCTGTCTGTGTACCTGTCCTAGCTATCCTTGCAGAGTGAGTGCATTTGAACCTATTGTGTGTAAGTCTGAAATATTTGTGGGGTGAGGGGGAACTGCTGGCCCTGAAAATGTTTGTTTCAAAGCCACCAAGACTACCCTGTCTCTTTGCAGAATGAAAAGACACACAAGCATTGTTGTCTCTTTCATGCAGTGCTTGCAGGGCTCCTAGAAACTTCTTTTTTGTCCTATACTTGAAGTAGAATGCTGGTCCTCCATGCCAGTATGGCTGCTGTTGTGTTCTTATGAGCTTTTTACATTCTGACATGATAATCTTTTGCTGCATTGTCCAAAACATCTCCAAGACAGTCAGCAGTTTTTGCCGTTGGCCATGTATAGTCTACTGGTGAATTACAACATACCGTGTGAGAACCAGTGAGGGATGTCAAAGCTGAGAATATATGAAAAATACAAGCCGGGTTTCATTTTCCTTCAAGAGAACAATCTGCACTTTTCATTTAATAATACTTCTCTGTTGAAGGAGATGGAAGCAAAGTTGACTTCCCTGACACCTTGAAGGACTTTCCTTTCCCAGACAGATATGTCAGTCACATTGCACTGGAGCCAGAGCTTCAATAGTTTTGTAAAGGTTTTTTTGGGGGCAGAGGATCTGTATTGTAAATGTTGGTGCCAACTGCAGCAGACCCACTGAATCTATTGCTAAGTGATAGATCAGCCTTTGCATTGATCTCTTTCCTTCAGTGGGTCTACTCTGCTTGGGATTAGGAGTTGGCTTTAGGCCATAGAGTACAACTTGTGGAATCCCCCCGGCCCATGGAACTCTGGGAGTTGTAGTCCAAAAACAAGGACATTTTGCAAGATCTATGACAGAACTACATCCTTGCCCTGCTAGGCCAGATCCATCTGCATTTTTAACAATAGGTGGGAATGTTTTAATTGTTTTTAGTGACTTTGATAGTGAGGGTGATATTTTCATTTGTGTCAGTATATGATTGTAGCAGTTGCACATAATCATGGAAGAGTTAGGGTTAGAAAGTACATGATGGCCCTCTTTTTTAATTTAAAATTTTAAAATTAAATTAATGTGGGATGCAGGAAGTTCTCTTACATGCCTGTTTTATGGCAGAACCAATTCTAGCTTTAGCTAGGAACTTTCTATTTTCCACGTTTAATGTAGCATAACCTCCAGATTTTGACAGAAATGCAAATTATATGTAGTGCTTTTTGTGCAGTGAGGCAAAACACATATATCATTAAGTTTTTAAGGCTTTTGACAATATATTGAATTAATGATTTTACAAGATCGTAATTTTAGCTTATTTGAGAGCAAGTATGCATCCAGCTCAGCCCATTTTGACTTATAGAGTTTGCCATATCTTTCCCTTTTCTTTCCCCAATGATAAACATAGTTCATGGAACAGATCTAATGTTTTAAAAGTGAGATAATTAGTTCCTGGTTTTTGAACTTCCATTCATTGATCATTGAAGTTTTGAATATTTTTTTTCTTTTTTTAAAAAAAACCTGACAGCCATGGTTGGATATAAAGTCTTTCTCTGAGCAACTTTTGTTTCAATAAAGTGACATCATTTTTAATTAAATTGGGTTACATGAGGTTACTATCAGCTGTAAATGTGCAGAATTGAAAACATATATGAGAGATGTGTTAATTATAAAGTTCTGCAGTTACTCTTAGTCTGGCGCTAGTAGAGATCTCAGGTTTTAGATTACTGTAATTTTGTAAGGGGCACTTGAGTATGTGCTTGCTTTGCTTCTTACAATGGAGAGAGAAATCTTTTTTTTTTTTTTTACAACCCATTTTAAAATACAAGGGAATTCTTCTACCTTTTCCCCCTTTAACAAATATTTCCTGATAATATTGATTAAATTTCAAGGTGGTATTCTTTTCCTTTTGGTCACTATATGCCAAAAGAGCTTGCAAACCTACAAGCTGTAATGTTACACGTGCGTATGAAAGAGCAGATGGCAGTTAGCTGGGATGGCTGAAACCAATGCCAGTCTCCCAATTACAGTAAATTTCAGAAAGAAACGTTGGCACTCCAGAGGGATTTGAAGTACATCTATCCACCCAACACACACAGAAAGAGAAAGAGTATTCTTTCTTGTAGTATAGTGGTATTCCTATTTCTATGTGAGTTCGCATGCTGGTAACTTTTATCTCCAAGGAATATGTGTGTGTATGCCACCATTTGCGGATGAATAGTGTGGCACAGTTTTAAAGGTGCTTGGCTTGGTTTAGAGCCAGTCAGCTCCTCAGTCCTTTTTTAAAAATAATTGTTGTCAATGTGTTGTAATTATTTACCCTTCTGAACAATTTTGCGTTGTTTCTTCTCCTGTATCGTTTGTGTTAAAATGACAGAGAGGTTTGGAAATGGTTTTTGAGCCAAGCACTCCCTTATTTTTTAAGATATAACTGATATTTTCAGATTTCTATTTGCACATGTCTCAGCCTATAAGAAGCCTTGATCCCGAAAGTTATAATAATCTGGTCAGAGCCGAGATCTTACCTTTTTCCTCTCTTTGCATTTGAAAAGCACTGAAAGTGTCTGATTACTGATTGGTTGATATCCTTAGTTTTAGTCTCCAAGATTAAGCCTTCCCTTAACAAAACTATTAAAACAAAATATCTGGAATTTGATCCCTCCTATATTATGGTAAAATACTATTAATAAAGCTTTTAACATTTTGTTTTCTAAAGCCAGACTCTCTTAACAATGTGATTCTGGCTACTCAAAAGTAAGTGTTACTGTATGCTATAGTGCTTACTCCCAAATGTAGGATTGGGTACAGAATTGCAGCCTATGTTATTTTTGTTGGACAAATTTTTGAAGAGACACTACTTTTAATTTCAGGGTTTTTGGATAAAAGACAGCGTTATGACTTTTTTTAAAATTAAAAAAAAACTCTTTTACTATGTGTTACGTTGCAGTTTCTTTGCTTGTTGCTCTCCTGTTTCTTGTTTCTAAACTTATTTAAAGGCTACCATGGGTTCTTTTCCATATCATAACATCCAATTGTATATTATAAAATTATTTAAATTGTTTTTACCCCAAGCTGTTTTAGTCCTTTGAAGATCACTTACTATTAAGTTGTACTAACATCAAGTCAGCTCCTCCATCCTGCTTTTTCTTTTTAACTGGCTGGTGTCAATGTGTTATAATTATTTAGCCCTCTGAACAACTTTTGAGTTATATTTTTCTTCTAGCCAGTGTTTAAAAATTACGGTTTGTGAGCAGTTTAGATTACAGAAGACCTTTAAAATATTTCATACAGGTTGTGTTTTTCACTCGGTTTTAGGTACTTTCGACAATTAGATGAACGTCTCTCATCCTGCAGACTTGGCTTTTATTGCGATCATTTATCAGTTGCAAGATGTAAAGTTGCAGTCTCTGCTACCTGACCCAATAAAATCAGCCTGTATTGATCCTTGCATGAGGCATAATGAACTGGCAAATAATCTGTGGCCATCCCCTTGGTGTTCACCGAAGCCATTTTTAAGGAATACAGTCTGAATATGTACAATCTAAAAGCCTTATCTTGCTTATTTGATACACATGTTCAGTTTTAAAGTCAGGGCCCGGTAAAATCATAGCTAATTGTGTGAGATAGTACCTTTTTATTTTCATTATGCTTTTAGAATGGCAAGTTACAGTGGATGCAACTTAAAAGCTCTCTTGAAGTAACACACAAAACTTTCTGGATATAAAGTTTAAATTTTTTGTTCATTGCTTATAACACTTTTTTTAAAAAAACAACAACACCTGTACTAGCAAATAAAAGAAAATTACTTTTCATTCATGCGTCAGGTTAATGATTTTCCTTTTAATTCTCCCCCTCTCCCCCTTTTAGAGGAGACAACGGCTGCCGATTTTTTCCAAAGCCTTAAAAGTTAGCTGACCTTCCAGCTGAACCCAACTTTAATGTAAACAGTTTCTTGAGATGGTTCGAAGCTGGGCCAGCAAATCTGGAGGATATTAGTGCTGCTGTGTTTGAGGGAAGTTGGAATCCCTAGGTAATTCTCAGGAGCTCTTTTCCAGGCCTGTGCAGTTGTAGACATTGCTTTCTTGTCCATTTTCCTAGGGTTCATTGGTAATGCTCTGTGTGTCTTTTGGAAATGTAATTAGTAAAATACATAATTAATTTTACTTTGAAGTATAACACACATACACATCCCTTTTGGCCTAGCTTTGATAAACTCCCTACAGTGAAGTTTTACGCCAGTGTTATTTTCTTGATGCGAGTTCTCAAAAATAATGTCATTTTTATACAGCACATTTAAACATACATATTTTTATGCAGCCTGCATCTTGTTTGTTCTTACAATAATTGCATGGTGGCTTTTCTTGTTACACAAGAAGAGTTACATAAGAGTCTTCCTTATCTACAGTTCCAAAACCCAAAATATTCCAGAAAAAGAAAACTCTTCTCATGGGTGACTGAGATGATGACACCTTTGCTTTCTGATGGTTCACTGTACACAGACTGTGCTTCATGCACAAAATTACTTTAACATTGTATAAAATTGTCTTCAAATTCTCAAGGTGTACATGAAACGTGAATGAATTTTGTGTTTAGATTTGAGTCACATCTCCAAGATATCTCATTATGTATGTGTATGCAGTTACAGATATTCTGAAATCCAAAAATATCTGAAATCCCAAACACTTCTAGTCCCAAGCATTTCAGATAAGGGAGACTCAACCTATATTCGTCATCAAGTTAACTTCAACTTAACAGCGATGTTATGAATAAGAGACCTCTGTTAGGTCACAATTTTTCCTGTTTTACTGATTGAGTTTAAATTTAGAATTAAATTTCATATTAGTCCTCCTTAGAGAGTCAGCTTATTGAAATTAATGTAGCTATTTAATGTATCTACTGTTGATTTCATTAGGTATGCTCCAGGTAGGGCCAATATTTGATTTAGACATGGGAAGCAGTCTTCCCTATATTTGCTCAGAAGTAACTCTCACTGGTTCCTACTCCCATGTAAGTATGTCAAAAATTTTAACCAAATGATAGTTCGAAACTGAGATCTTTGTCTCAGTCCAGCATTTTTTCTACTACGGATCTATAATGAAAGAAGGAAGGGGGGGATTACTACTACTACTACCTCTACTACTAGTGGCACCAGGAAAATTTCCCTCATGAAATGTTTTTATGCTACAGAGAAGGAATACTTTCTGTATGAGATGCTTATTTGTAGCAATTTCATACATTTTCCCCCTTTTGAAGAGACATAGGAATAAACAGCATATTTAGTTTCAGACACCATCATGAAGTTCTATCAAGGATAAATTGCATTTGAAAGGCAAACCTGTCAAGCAATTAATATGTACGATGCGATTGTTTTAAATATTCCAGAACTGTAGGGAAATTTTTAACATAACTGCTTAGTTGGCACTGTTTTTGCAAGGATAATTTCATAAACATTTTCCCCAGCAAAGGCAAACACTCAGCAGTTACTCTGACATGATTAACCAGGACATGATATTTAGGCCTTATTAGATGCTAGCTGAGCCTCCCGTGAGCTTAAGGCTTGTTACTGTTCAGAATAACAGGCTTCTGGCTGATCTGGTTTGAGGCAGGTGGTCCTCTTGATGGCCAGTGAGCGTCAGACACGGTGGAGTGTGTTGATTACCCAGAAACACATGCTCTGGTTTGCATTACAGAGGACTGTGAAATATTAGTTTTTATTTTGTACTTCAGGAAAAAGGTACATATGGGGAAATTACAGCTGATTGGTAACTGACTCATTGGAGGTACAAAATATATTAACTTACCCTGCCATATTTTGGATTAGAACAGTGATTCCCAAACTCTGGCCTTCCAATTGTTTTGGACTTCAGCTCCCAGAATCCCAGACCATTGGCCAAGATGGCTGAGTCTTCTAGGAATTGAAGTCCAAAATGCCTGAAAGGCCAGAGTTTATGAATCAGTGGTTTAGAGAAAGGACAAGCATCACTGCAGCTGTTTTGGGTAGCAGACATGCCTTTTGTTTGTTTGTCTGTATTTACTTTAATAGTGTGCAGCCCAAATGAATCTGATTGTGTTAGTTGGGCTGTTGTTGAATGATTAACATGAAGCCCTTGCTTGTGTTGAGCACCTATGCAAATGCACCAAAACAAAAGTTTTCCAGACCTGTTCTGCAAACTAGGTTGTGAAATACCCTTTGACAGGTGCAGGGTGGGGGAAGGTTTCTTAGTTTTGTGACTTTGAACAAATGAAATCATGCAAGACATGGAAGGCTGTCCTGTTATTTATTAAGTACGTCATTCACGTGAAAGGAACATTTAAAAAAAAACACTATTCAGGTTAAAATGAAGATGAAGAAAGTGTCTCCGTTAGCATTCTAGCTGCTGAATGGTACACCAAATGTAGCTTTCAGACTGCCTTCAAAGGCACTCCCGTATGCAACATACTGGAAATTACAAGAGCAACTAAATTAGCCATCCCCAGCCAAAGCTGGCGAAAAGCTCTTTATACCATAAAGGGCACTTGAGCCACTCTGACAGTGATGAATTCAGAAGAATGCTAAGCAAAGAAATTGAACCATTAGAGGAGAATATAGGCTTCTCCTAAAATGATACCTCCCAACCTTAAGCACCCTGTCGAATCATCCACCACCAGTGTCTCCGTGTTGTTTAGACTGTGCCTGAGTTTGTTAGCCTTCAATTCAGCTGCTATAGCTAGGCACCTGGTTAGCGCACTCACAGCCTTACCTGTCTCAAAGGAGAAAGGAAAAATGAAGGAGGAAACCCAGTATGCTCAAAGTCCCGAAATGACTTCACCCAGCAATTTCATGTAGATGATGAACAGTATGAAGAAAAGATAGAACCCTATGGCTGTTAACCCCCCCCCCTGGAAATCAAGGATGCCATGGGGTAGAACAAAAAATACCTAGCGCCACCACCTTGAAACAATCATTTAAGTATGAGAAGGGCTTTATCTATTGCATCTCTTTCTTTTTTTTTTTCTTTCTAAAGACAACCATTTGATCATTTGGATTGAAAAGTTGGATTGAAAATTTGGGTTGCCATTTTCTGTGTGTTTAGTAGGGTTTACAATATCATTTTTGAGGTGAGATGCCAAGAACAATGTTTAGAATTCCATATGTGCTGACATAATAGATTTATATAAGAGAAGAACAATATTGACATTTTTTAAAAATTCCTTCCTTAACGATCTCCAATGTGGAAATGTGTCCATTCCACAGCAGTGGCAGACTGGCTTGATACTTTCATTGAACTGTCCACCATGACCCAAGTATCCTTTTCCTGGTCAGTCACCACCAGTTCAAAACCCATCAATGTTGTATACCTTAAATTCATCTGTGACTTATTGCAACCATATCCTATGGTTTTCTTGGCTAGATGTCTTCAGACAAGGTTTGCCATTGCTTTCCTCTAAGGCTAAGAGAATGTGAGGGTTTCCATGGCTAAGTGGAAATTTGAACCTTGTTGTCCTGGAATCCTACAGTGTACACTATCACTGTATGTGAAATTAAGATACTATGTCCCAGTGTGCATCATTATATGTTTGTTTGCAGTGAACCACATTTGCCATTCTAATGCCTTCCCCCTCCCCCCCTCTTTTTTGTTAAAAAAAATCTCTTTGGAGCTTTTGCAGTTGTCTTTTTGTTTTAACCTCAATGTAGTCTATTGCTTCGGGCTCCTCAGTCAGTTGCTAATCCAGAATCATCTTTCCCATGACTGCAAAGCTTGCTCAGAAGTTTTTAGTGAGGCATTTAAAGTGAATAATATGTTCCAGATCATCCCTATCGATATACTTCTTGATGCTCTTAAAAAACTTTAATAGATTATTGAGATAGAATTGATCTTTCCAGAAGCTGTGCCGATTCTTTTTTTAAGAAAACTTGTCATTCTGTTTGCTTAAAAATTCTACCCTAAATAACACTCTCCATCAGTTTACCTGGAAGTAAACTAATATCCATGTAATTTCCTGTTTCCTCCTTGGATCCCTTTTTAAAACTGGCATTACATCGATCATTCCCACATCATAAGACACCAAAGACACTCTGAAAGTTTTATTTAGATGATCAGTAATTTCACATTTGATGTCTTTTAAGAACTTTTTGAATGAATGCCATCTGTATTCAGTGATTTGTTTGTTTTCAGTTTGTTAGTAAAGTCTAGAACAGTGCTACTCAAAGTGCTGACCTCTGAGCCAGTGCTGGTCCCTGAGCCATTGGCTTCTGGCCTCCAGAAAGTTTCCAGGGAAAAAAATACAGAGTGATAGTCAATAGGCACAAATTTAGTACTGATACCAAGATCTCTGATCTTGGGGGGGGGGGGGAATAATTCCTTGTCCCACACATCAGATAGCCTGAGAATCAGTGCTTGAGAGTAGTGGTTTTTAAGCTATCTGATGTAGGGGACTGGGATTTTCCCCTCCAGTCTGCCAGGGAATGGAATAATATTTGTGCCTTTGGATTATGCCTGTGTCTTTCCTGGAAACTCTCTAGGGACCAGCAGCTGATGGCTCATGGACCAGTACTGGCCATGGACCACTACTTTGAGTAGCACTACTTCATAGCTTCATTTCTTATCGGCACTGGGACAAGACTACTGCTTGTTCAGCTATTTGCTTCATATTTCTATTTTCTTATGCATTACCGTACATTGAATGGAATCTTTCTGTTTTCAAATAAAGATTTAGAGTTTAGATGAATTGATTATTTGTGATTTCACAGAGTTTCAATTTTAATTGTTTTATATACTTAGGTCAGAGTATTCTAATTTAACTAGCTTCACCTTGTGAATAATTCCTCCCCCACCTTTCTATTCCTACTTCAAAACTTTTAGTTACATTTAGGATTTATTTTCTGTATTATAAGCATGAACATCCCCACATTTCCTTGCTTGAAAGATGTTTTTGATTTTGTTAACGTCAGAGTTTATTTTAAAATCTGTAAATGTAGTTAAAGTGGTTTCTTTCTTACCTTTAATATATTAACTGTAGAAATACTTTCTATTTATTGGCAAAGTAGGCATCTTTTTTTTTAAACAACTTGTTTCATGACATGATTTTGAAATAGAACTTCCTCCCTGTACGTTAGCAGAACAGACATTCATTTCTGTCCTAAACATAATGGGACTTGAGTGATGATAAAATTGTTGTTTAACCCAAATATCCCTGACTTCAGCTCAAATATGCCAAATGAATTGGGCAGGTGGAGAAAAGAATAGTTTTGAATCGATATACAAACATTACTGTCTGTAAGGTAGGCAATTGTATTGTCATAAATGGGAAGAATATATTGAATTTATGCACACATGATTGACTTTTTATACTGTGGGCTCAGGTTAAACATCTTGAATGTGGAATATGAATAGAGCTAACATTTTCATAAGAAGCAATAACGAAAATGAACAGAGTTCCATTTCGACTGATAGCAAAGAACATTTGATACTCCAAGGCATAAAATGTGTTTAGTACTTGGGTTTTGTTAGGCTTGACAGAAGCTAGGAAGTGGGACAGTATGACTACTCTATAAAGACTTATTCTGTAGCGGTTGACAGGCTTGTGAACATAACTTGTTCACAACAGTCATGCCAGCCGACCACTCTTCATCCCATACAGTAAGTGGCAAAAGCATTCCCCAGCTGCACACTGTCATACAGAAGTGTGTAGTTGGCTCAGTTGTTGGAATGTGCTCTCTTTTTGTTTACTTTTTTTAGGCTGGCGCCAAGCAGGGTAAACCTGCAAGACAACACTTTTCTCCATAGCACATGCTTTGACTGCAGGTGAAAATTGGTGTGGCGTCTTGGAAGAGAATTTAATACATACAGTTGTTTCTGTCATGGCTCCAAAATTTAAGTGAAGCAAACAAACAAACAAAGTAGAGGAAGGTTGTACTGATTTTTTTCCCTTTTTAATGCAGTATTCTTCATAAGAATTAATAGCAACAAAGCTCTAACACATAGCTGGAACTATCCTATACTGAGAATGGCCTTGGGTACACATGTAACTTGCTGTCCTTAGTCCCTTATTTTAAATATTGTAAGATCTACTTTAACTTATTTATGTCCTTACTATTTTGTGTATTGTTTGTGTATTGTCTTTATTCTGTGCTGTCCTTAGTCCCTTATTTTAAATATTGTAAGATCTACTTTAACTTATTTATGTCCTTACTACTTTGTGTATTGTTTGTGTATTGTCTTTATTCTGTGCCTTTGGTTGGTGTGAGTGAAATAATTATAATGACATCAGAATATGAGGAAAAATATCATGAAAATAAAATATACTTATATTCCTATTCATACATTTGTAAAAGTCCATAGATTTCAAAGCAGTTCCACTATGCCGTAGCTTGGGTTTGTGGGCATCTTTGTTGCACACAACTCTTCTTCTCTTTACCTTCACATTGCAAGGGTGCTGTCTAGATGGTTTTGTGTGCCTTTTAAAAATATAATAATTCAAATTCCTTTTGGCAATTACTTGTTGAGTCTGATTTTTGCAACAATAACTGTGACTGCAGGTTGAGATTAGTTACTCTTTCTCCCCTCCACCCCCTTTTTTTGGTGACAATTATCAGGGCTGCGCTAATTCTGTTAAATACTTTTGTAGGTGGCACATGCTTTGAAATTTCTGGCTTTCTGTTTAAGGCATTGTTTTAGGGAGAAAAGGGGGAGCCAGTGGAAAAAAATATGCAGCACAAGGTAGATGTGATGGCCCAGTCATCCAGATTCTGCGTAGGCACAGAGAAACTTTCCCTGAATTAACACTCACCTGAAGAATTCCTCAGAACACTTACTACAAGTCCCTTATAGCACTGAACTGCATATGAAAAGGCTCTAGTTTCAGTTGAAAATACATTCTTGATAGTAACCCTGTGCCAATCCATAGTCACTTCCTGTAAGGAAAAACGTATTCATGAGGACACAATCAAGTCATGAAACACAGGGCTTGTTGGTCTTCCGGTGCCATTTTCCCTCTGGACCTTTTCATCTGCTGGCTGGAAAAATCAAGCTGGAGCTCCCATGTAGATGCTTTAGACAGGATCCCAGATTGCTCGCATTTGATACCTTCTTTTTAAATGCAACTAAACAAAATAGCACATTTCATCACACAGACTTCTTTAACAAAGGTTTCTGCCATGCAGGACTGAAACCAATGCACCTCCCCCCCCCGAACTAATTTTTCTGTGGTTTCTTATGAGAGATTACCAGTGCCCACGCAATATACATGTACCCTATGCCTTTTCAGATGAAGATGCATGCATGGGCAACAGCCCTGGGGTTCTGCTGTTTATCACAGTGGAAACACAGCGGGGCACTGTGGCTACAGCATGCTCTCTTATACATGAATAAGGCAACCAGACTTAAGAGCTGCTGTTACAGTTACTCATGAGGCTGTATTAAACAACACAGTGATGCTGAATGCTGGACACATGTAAACAATCAACTGTGATTGGTAAAGAGTGAATTTTTAGCAACCTGGGGGTGTTTTTCATCCATTTTATGGGCTCTTTATTCATTAAATGTGTATGTCACTCTCCAGCAGAAAGTCCCAAGCTTTGGTAACATAAAACTGGTATAATACACACAATAAATACTCAAGAATCCAGAGACTTGGCATAGTAGAATTAAAAAGGGGAAAAAATAGAGCAAATCAAACCAGTTTCAGTGGTGTGTTAAAAGTCCTGGACAAATAAATAGATCTTTGGCACCAGAAAAACATCAGATTTGGCGGCATGCAAACATTTCTAGAAAGGGAGTTCCACAAGCTGAAAAGGCCCTTTCTGTAGTCACAATTCACCAAAACCTGTGCATTCCTAAATTCAAACAGTGTAGAGTGCCAGCACTGGTATTGGAAGATGTGATTTTTGTGAGATCCACCAGACTCTATATAATTTTACTCACATGTTTAAACAAGCCTGCTTAACTTGTCTGCTACGTTGGGAGGAAAAGTTTTCATAGAGCTTCAGTTCAGGGTATGCTCCCGATCCAAATCAGCCCCCCCCACCCCCATTTTTGTTGTTGTTCAAAGTCACTCAATCCTGGCTGCTGTGTGCTTTGTATTGTATGGGATTGTGCTTTTAGATTGTAAGCCGCCTTGATAGCCTCAGCTAAAGGCGGGGTATAAATTTTTATTTATTATTATTATTATTCAAAAGGGCTGCTTACCTTCTGAATCAGGACCTCGTGGCCGCTTTGTTTGTTTTCTTCCAGTTGAGACTCCATAAGAAAACATGAAAACATGCTACCTCTCTACATACAATTGGAATCCTGTGTGAATATAATGTTAGTGTTCAGAGTATCTTTCCTTTGAAAAGAAAAAAAAAATATCACTTTTCTAATTATATGACTGTTATCAATTTAGCAACCTGATTATTTTTTTAAAAAACAAAACAAAATTCCAGCGCCTGTGGAGGTTTTCCAATGGACAAATCAAAGGGAGTATCCAGAAACACATTTAAATTCCCTTCTGAATGGAGTCATTTATTGTGCTGATTTCCATCTTTGGAGCTATTTTGGAACTGGAGTTCATAAGGGTTCATAAGAGTTTCAATTATTTCTTACAGCAGGAAGCACTAGATTATATTTTGTCCGTTTCTCACTTGAAAATGAGATGGTTGTGTTTGTAAAAACTTCAATAATAAAAAAGCACACCTTCCTGATAAATGTCTTTCTCATAGAGCGTGGTTGTTAAGCTATCGGAAGAAGTACAGAAAATCTCTGCATTAAATTGAAGTATGATTATTGCAAGTGTTGCAACTGTAGTAAAGTAAAGCTTTTTTTTTTTAAAAAAAACAACCTAAAATTGGTCTTGAAGCTTAGTGTGTTTCCAGACTTTTGTTCCCAAAATATAAATATTCATTTTAAAAACAGATTTAAAAAACATACAGTTCAAATGCTGCCTACCTGCTAAGCTTCCTCTTTCAGAGTAGAAATTCACATTGCTTTAAAGACTTCCAGAGAAAGAAATCACATCTTTTTTTTAATTGTCTGATGACAAATCTCAGGTGCTTAATCACACATCTGGCTTTCAAACTTATTCGACTTTTTAAACAAGGAAATGCTGTTCCTTTGTTGGATGTTGTGTGGGTGTTCATATCATAAATACTTTGGGCTGTACCTGCCATTTTATTAAGTTAGACTTAATAGCATTGCGGACATGATGAAGAAATATTTGGGACACTTACTAAAAAACTAGCATAGTGCAGTGGTTTAAGTGTTGAACTAGAACTCTGGGAGACAAAGGGCCTCTGCAGATGGCACAAAGCGCCATCTTGGAGGCAGGGAAGGGGAGGGGCAGCTGTACAGTGGCCGCTTCAACCCCTCCCTGAGGACATCATCAGGGCACGCACAGTTACGCATGGTGCACGCACTGAATATGTCTTCCCGGCGCAGCATCTTCATATGCTGCGCCGGAAGAGCCGCAGAAGAGCTATGCGTCGGCTCTTCTGGTGCCCTTTTTGCCGCTTGAGAAAGGAGCAGCATTTTGGCACTCCTTTCCCAGGTGCCAAAAGGGTGGATTGGGGCCAAGGCTTGGGGCAGCCTCGGCCCCATTCCTCCGCTTTCCAGGGTGGCCCACGGCTGCCTGTCTGCAGTCCCCTGAAGTTTCAAATTCCCGTTTGGCCATGGAAATCTACTGGGTGAGCTTAGGCAAGTCACTCTCTCTCAGCCTCATAGGAAGACAATGGCAAACTCCCTCGGGACAAATATTGCCTAGAAATTCCTGTGATAGGTTTGCCTAGGGGTTGCCATAATTCAGAAATGACATGAAGGTACACAACAGTCGCTCTTAACTGTGGTTTGATTATTGGGTACATGCAACACTGACTAGGCTGAAGGCCTGCACAAGAAGGAGAGAAGGAAATAGGTGAGAAGCGCACACAAACTGATTGCCTAGCCCTGGATAGATAGTATGATGTGTCTTTGTTACAACTATTTCTGTCGGGCTTGTAAAAATACTAAGTATTGTGCCAAGAAGTTTTTCATGTGTATTGCAAAGTTGTGTTGGAGCTACACAACTGAGAATGGACCTTATTTCCCTCTCTTGCCTTACAAAGTATAAAATCAGATCTTTACCGTTCTCAAAAGAGTGCATCCTGAGAACAGTCAGTTGTGGTTTTGAAATGGAAATTCTATGTGTGATGTTGCAAAAGGACAGGAACTGATTCTTTCCACCTGTAAGCAGAATTCACATCACAACAAATCTTTGGAAGTATATGTACAAATGGCCTGCATTGGTTCATTTCATGTTTCCAATATAGTCTTGGGTACCAAAAGATGGAATTTCTTGAAATTTATATTAATAAGTACACCCATCCATTCTTATGTACTGTACTATTATTTTTATTTTTGACTAGGTGAACCCCTTACTAACCTGACTTTCATATAAATGTGCTTATTTATTTGGGCAGTGAAAAGAATTAAAGAGGCCTGTAAGTTGGTAGGTATTAATAGTGGTCTGTGCTGTTTTTTTCCTTTGCCTGGAATGTAACAAATTGGTAGGCGGGTGTAATTTGGTTTTTAAGTTTGTCTGTTGAATGAGGACCAATTTGTATAGATAATATATTGTGTGTTAAATTGAATGCTCTACTTTTGTACATTCCATTCCATTACGAAGATGAGACTTCGGATAACTGCCTAGTTTCAGATAATGTGGAATCAAATCCTTTACTGAGCCGTACTGTAGCAAATCAGCACAATGACTATTTTATGTTTTAAGTGGAGATCATGTTTTGTGTGCCTGTAAATGCCTCGTTAGAAAAATCAATTCCAAGCATCCTTTTTCTACCCTTTTTTTGGGGGGAGGGAGAGTTCGCTTTATTTGAACTGTTTTCTGACACCTTAATCCACTCTCCCGTAGACAAGTTTCAGCTCCACTGACTACAGAGAAATATTTCAAACTTGGGTCATTGAAACTTGGTTGGGCCACTCTCAGTGCCAGTGACTATAAAAAGTGGTTCCCCCCCCATACATTTT
>CM034708.1:211391161-211401861 GCA_020142125.1 Phrynosoma platyrhinos | reverse complement strand
ATAGGGCTCATTTGAAGAATATAGAATCAGGGAACAATGAGTTTTATTTCTAGCCTTCCCATTGTCTTCCTCAGTGCTCCCAGTTAAAGTCCTGTGTGGTTCCTAACATGGATGTGAAATAAGATTAGTATCATTTATTGCCCCAGATGATGGATTAAGAGAGGCTAGGATACGTTGGAGTGAAAAGAAAACACATTGGGTCCTTGGTATCTGCTGTGGTTTGGTTCCCGGACTACCCATGGATACCAAAATCTCAAGTCCCATTAAATGCAGTGGCATAGTAAAATGGTGCCCCTTATATGAAATGGCAAAATCAAGGGTTGTTTTTTGGAATATATAATTTTTTGGAATATTTTCGGGCCATGGATACTTGAATCCATGGATAAAGAATGCGCGGATACAGAGGGTAGACTGTATAGATCTATACATTTTTGTGGTCACAATATTAAGTAACAACTTTCAAATTCAGTGGGCTTTTGCAAATTTCAATGTGCTTTTCCATTCATTTCACAACACAATTTTTAATATGCTTTTAAAAAATATGTCTTTCTTGAAGGCCCTTGCACAAGACTTAATTTTGATTTAGAAGATTATTAACTGTTTGGTTTTGAGTTAGCATTTGACCAATAATTTGGTTTTTATCTTACTTGGTATAAGCTTCAAATGTTTTTGGAGATGTTGCCATCTAAGGCAAAAGAGAGCAAGGCAAGCTCAGTTTCCGGCTTCGGCTTCAAATTATTTTTATAAATGTTAAAGTCTCCCCTTTGCAGATTTTGTTGAAGGAAGGCAGTGTTACAGCATGTAGGATGTAATAACTATTGCATGAAGATTTAGAATTAGCTGCTTTTTTGGTTTAAAAATATCTTTATATAATGTAATGAATACAAAAAGAGAGCAACTTTTGAACACTGTCAAAAAAGTAAAGATAATTGAAAAAATTACGGTACTAACCAACATTAAAGAGAATTGCAAAAACATGAGAAGCACAATTGGATACTGATGTTTAAATGATAAAGAGAATATTATTCCACAGAGTTGCATTGGACTTGGTGGAAGCACATGTACTGTATTTTACTGTTAATATACTCAATAATAGGTAGCCAGGTATCATAAAAATGGTCAATTGTGTCTATTTGTCGGTAGTCTCAATTTAGAGGACAGCTGCTCTATTAGTGCCAGCTCTCATAGATAAGTTCTTTACTTGTTCTCTGAAGATGCCAGCCACAGATGCTAGTGAAACATCAGGAATAAACTCTTCTAGAACACAGCCGCATAGCCCGAAAAACCCACAGAAAACTATGGATGCCAGCCATGAAAGCCTTTGACTTTACATTGTTTGCCCACAGTTTGTTTGGGCCTAAATAACATAAAGACACCAACTCCTGTCTGATCTTGGAAGCTAAGCAGCGTATGTTGTTGTTGGTGTTTGGATGAATACCAGATGCTGTGGGCTATGTGAGAAGACTGCTTACAAACTAAAACAAAGGCAATTAAAATAAATGAAGTAACTTTTTTGACTACAGCTCCCAGAATCTCCAAGCTAGCTTGGCCTGGTGAATTCTGAGAGTTATAATTTGAAAAAGTGAACTCTGATTGAGGGTTACCCAATTATAAAGGGCTGATGCTGAAAGAAGGCCCTCACTCATGGGTCCAGAGCTTGTGGAGGGTCTTAGAGGGGGAATGGGACAATTTCAGTCAATTTCCAGCATACCTGCCCAACAAGAGAAGAATGCTGTCTACTTCATGAAACTGTTAAGATTATCATTTGCTCTCTGCATTTGTGGTTTCTTTGCTGAAGCATGCCAGAGCAATCGTGGGGTGGAGGTGGGGGAGAAGTGGGCAATGGCATATTGTTACTAATAGGATTTGATCAAACTGCTGCTTACTGTTTGGCATGTAACTAGATTAATAGGTTGGGTGTTCCTCAACATGGCAGGCTGTGGCGAAAGGATAATCTCTCCCTCCCCTTCCCCACCCAATTTCGAGCCCTGCTCATCAGCAAATTGTAAAGCGGTGGTGGAGGTTGGCTGAGCATCCTCTGCAGCACACTCTTATCCATTAAAAGGGAAGCTTCCCAAGCAGTGGCTTTAATCCTTGGAAGAAGTTGCCCAGCTACGGCTGAGAAGATTCACTCTTCATTCTAACTGAATCATGAGAATATCCACAGTTCATGCTCCATGCCATAAATCCCTTCTCTTCTTTTCCCAACAGCCCTTTAGTATATCCAAGAAGTAGGCAGAAGAAGAAAAAGATTTTTTTTTAAAGACGAAACCATTTCCAAAACCACTAAATTTGTAGAGTCCATGAACCAAATGTTGTACCCCTTTACAGAAATGTTCAGCAGGTAGCCAGCAACATTGGGAATGTTTCATTTTTTAATGCTATGGTTTTATTAATTTCTACTGTAATTTTTCATGGCACATTAAAGATGTGGGCTGGGCTGGGACCCAAAAGCTCATGTAAGATCTCCACATTCATGTAGGAACTTTTCAGCACTCTCCTTCTATTGGCAACCCACCTGAAAAGCCAAATTAGAAGGTTTGGGAGCCTCCAGGCTAGCGTTCCTCGCGTCACTTGTGACAACTCTCAGAAGGAAAAGTTGGCAACAGCTTTCCTTATGTACAGAAACAGAAGTGCTTGGGGCATGGGGAGGGAGACTCCTTGGATCTTAGCAGTTACAGTATTCAAGGTATGTAGTTATACTTCCAGAGTGGAAAACTTCCAGAAGTCTGGGGGGGGGGGCACACAAAACTCCCCTTGGATCTCACCACCCAGTTTTGTTTCTTAGAAATTCCCCTTGGATCCTCTAGGCCAGTGTGTCTCAGGCTATATCTTCTGGGGGAATCAGAATTTTTCCCCCTTTGGGCCAAGGACTGGTACTATATTTGTGCCTATTTGCTACTATTTTTTTTTCTTTCCT
Organism: Phrynosoma platyrhinos; assembly: GCA_020142125.1. NCBI lineage: Eukaryota > Metazoa > Chordata > Lepidosauria > Squamata > Phrynosomatidae > Phrynosoma > Phrynosoma platyrhinos. Next base: position 211,398,941 of record CM034708.1, on the reverse strand, counting down.
AGAAGCTTGCCAGGAACAAAAAGTCAATGGTTTGGGGACCGGTACCAGTCCACAGACAATCATTTTTGAATACCACTGATCTAGGGCGCACAATGAGCAGTTTTCACTATCAACCCAGCCTATCATAGACACAGAATGCTCTTTTTCAAAACCAGCTATCGCAATGGGAGAAAACACATTTCTCCGGGAGGTCACAAAGGCATTCTTTAATCAAACACAATTTTGAGGTACAAGAAGTCACACAGGAAGAGGTTGCATTGGCACTGGGGAGGGTAGGGTGCATTGTCAATTTCTTTATACAGTGCTAGTGTGGGATATCTGGATGAAGCAACTGGGTACAGTCATCTTTGGATTTGAGCTGAAATATGAATGCATGAGCATTCAGTTCTTTCTCTCATTTCTCATGCATTCATGGCAATGCATCTGAAAACTCCAAACCACTCTTAGTCAACAGTGAAAGAGTTTGGATAAACCCAACATATTATTAATCCAGATAACAAAAATCTTGCTCACTGCTAATCAGTTGACCCAGCAACAGGGGTACAGTATGTCTCAGATGAACTTAGAGTCATAGAATTATAGACTTAAAGAGACTACAAGGGTCACCCAGTCCAATCCCCTGCCATGCAGGAAGACACAATCAAAGCACTCCCAACTGATGGCCATCCAGCCAAAAACCTTCAAAGGAGGAGACTCCTCCATATTCTGAGTAAGTTTCTTCCATTGTCAAACAGCTCTTATCGTCAAGTAGCTCTTCATAATTTTGAGGTGGAATCTCTTTTCCTGTATTTTGAATCTTTTGCCTCATGTCCTGTTCTCTGGAGCAGTAGAAAACAAACTTGCTCCACCTTCAATGTCACATTTCTTCAATATGACATGGCCATCATGTCAACTTTTAAGCTTCTCTTCCCCAGGCTAAACATACCCAGTTCCCTAAGCTACTTCTCATAGAGCATGGTTTCCAGACCTTTCGCCATTTTGGTCGCCTTCCTCTGGACACACTCCAACTTATCAATATTCCTTTTGAATTGCGGTACCCAGAACTGGACACATTATTCCAGATGAGGTCTGACCAAAGCAGACTAGAGTAGTGTTATTCTCTTGATCTAGATATTATACTCCTATTGATGCAGCCTAGTATTATACTGGCTTTTTTAGCTGCTGTACTTATCCAGTGTGAGTTGCATATCAGAATTGGGAGTCCATGACAAACAAGGCAGACTAGGTATTGTAGCATGAGAGAGTTCTGAGTATGATGTCTGAAGCACTGAGGGCTACTATTCTCTTTGGCTAGGCTAGCCTTCTCAGGTTCTTGAAAGTAGGAAGCCTTAAAGAGACTGTCCTTCATCTCAGAGCCTAGAATCAGAGCTTTCATCTGTCCAAGAGCTCATGCAGTGCTGACATTAGTACACTGACTCCACTGGTTGTGAAACTCTTGGAGAAGCATGTTCTGTCCAAGTGTTGAACTAAGCTTTGAATTACCTGTCTTGGTCAAGATAACAGTTGAGACTCAGGGGTTTCTGTCTTTTGAGCATAGTAGTCTCCATTACTTGGAGTTTGAAGTATCCTCCATTGTCCTTTGGGGTTTTTAGATGTGTAACATGGCTGATGGCTTTGTTGGATGCTCAGGTAATATTAATCGTGACCAGGAGTAATTTTTGTGTGTGTGTGGTATGGCTGCTAATTCCTATTTTGCATCCACCCAAAACACTCTGTGGGATATCCCCAAAGCTCCCAGAATTTAAATTTTCTGGGGCAAAGAATGATCTGCAAGTTTCCTAAACAAGTGCCAAGAAACATTAGTGCATGCCATAGTATCCTACAAAGTGGATGCTTTATATGAGGTTACTCTGGAAAAGCATCCACAAATTAAGCTTTTTGCAGAATTCTACTGCCTGTTCTTATGGGACTGGTTGGCATCTGTCTTTCTGATAGTACGTATTCAGTTTCCATTGGTTCCTTTTTTTTTCTAGGCTTAATTGTGGAACCACCCGGAAGTTAACAGTAAATAATTAACATTGCAAATAAGGCAGAAAAAAATTCCATATTCTTTGCTAGTAACTGTTTTGGTTATTAGACTTTTGTGGTATGGTGATTTTTTCCTCACTCTGGAAAAGTATAAACTATCCTTTGGTTAGGGCAATCCATTTAAAGTGTCTTCCTCCATAGCTGCTAAGTGATTTGTCGCTATAGTTGAGTAAAAGAACACTGTGTCTGTCATTGAACATTCTCAAAATAGTGCTTCTATTAAAATTTGGTACTATCTATTTCAATTAGTTAATTAATCCAATCTCAGGTGTTTGCTCACTGGGTGGCTTTGCACAAGACCCTTATCTCAATCTTCAGTTCCTCATCTGTACAATGGGGGAAATTGCAACTTACCTTTCAGGGATGTTTTGAATCTGAGGATAAATTTAATCAAGAGATTTTGCCCACCCAAAGGTTTGTGACATGGAGTGGGCTATAAATCTATTTTTTGTTGTTGCAAAGCTTAATTTCAATGCCAGACAGTTACATGATTAAAACAAAAACTTTAGTTGGCAACCAAGATAACATCCAGAAGTGATGATCCAGGAGTTAACAAGCAAACAATAAAATACCGAGAACAGTTCCAGAGGCATGTGAAGCTATAGCCTGCTCAAGAAATGTTGGGGGCCAACAAATGTGATTTATGAGATGAAGATGGAAAACCAAATAAAACAGGCACTTGTTTTTAAAAGGAACTTTTGAGAATAAATACATACAACAGTGACAGCAACCAAAATAAATTCAGCTCTGTCCTCCTCAAGGCCAAAGTTGGGCATATTTTGTAGAGGCTGCATGTTATTGGACAGTGAGATTTACCTTCTTGCGTTGCCTCCCAGGTATGCCTGTTTGACCACCAAGCTTGCCAGATATCCGTACCTGTTTCTACTATTAGTATGGAGCCAACAGTTTTTACTTGAGTAAGCTTTATACAGCTATGATGCCTGCATCTCGAGATTCTGTAGTCAGGTGGGCTTGCAGGAAATTTTGAGGGTTTTGCAGGTGCAGGAAATTATGGTTTTTATCTACTATCTCATGTAGCTCTTTTTGTTGTTGTGTACCTTTGAGAAGTTTCTGACTTAGGGGTGACCTTAAGGCAACCCTAGCATAAGTTTTTTTCTCAGCAAGATTTGATAAAGGGGAGTTCCCATTGCCTTCCCCTGAGGCTGAGAGATTATGACTTGTCTAGGATCACTCAGTGGGTTTCCAGGGCCAAGTGAGGAATCAAACCCTGGTCTCTTAGACCAGCACCCAAAGTACTACATAGTACTGGCTCTTATAGTGCTTATGCACTATAAAATTTGTATAAAAAAGACCTCTGTATTTGTGTGCATAAGTGTACCTATGGTGTTACCCTAAATGTGTGGGGCTAGTAGGGCAACCTATTTTTAATTAGTTTGGGGAACACTCAATTAGGCTATGTGAGAGAGGGTAACATAATATGCAGGATTCAGCACCAGCTATACCAGTAATAACACCCCAGGTATGTGAAACTGTATGAACTTTTATTAGAAAAAAACATAGAAAGCACACATGGAGGTAACTCATCCAAACAACCAACACAGAGAACCAACCAAATTGAGATAGAATTAGAGGCATAGGAGAGGAGGTGCAATTACTGATCCTGAAGAAAGTATCCATGGAAATTCAGGAAGTAGAAGGACTTTAAGCCATGAGGCTTGAATGAGTAGCATTGGAAGAAGCAGATAGCAGAGCAGATAGAAGAATTCAGACAAAATATGAGGATAATATCATAGTGCAAGCAGGGGGCAAGTTGACTGTAGCAACTGTCGCAAAAAGCTTGTTTTGGGGGTAACATACCCTTAATCCGTAAGAGTTCTGTGGGAAATCAAAAGTTTGGTTACCTCTGACAGAACCTGGGAAGGTTTCTAAAGTGAAGAATTTGTATAGATATTTGGGAAATGGGAAGGTTTGATTGTGAATGATGATGCTCCCTAGATTTTACAACATCTAGACAAGATCTGGATTTCCCCAAATGTGAGGACAGGAAGGAAGTGTTGAGGAATTCATAAAAGATAAAAGGGGATTTTGGTCTTGTTTGATCTGGCAGAACTCATCCCTTGTCTGTCGGTTTCTATCAGAAATGCAGAATGGGTGTGGGTGGGTTGTAAGTTGGTGCTCTTTCTTGCAAGCTTTCTCTTCCCCATGCCTTTCTGCATGGTTGTGGCTACATGTCATTCACACCCCCTATGTCTGGTGTGATGTCATTGCATACTATGTCCTCTCATGCTGCGCTTTAATGTTGTGTATCAAACTGTATCTGGATTGATAATGTGTATCGGGCTGTTTGGAGCATTACAATGGTCCAGAGCTCTTGGTACGAAGAGTACACACTGAAGCCCCATTGCTCTCTGACATGTGAGGGAGCCTACACAAGAGTTGCGATTTGCGTGTGCACCATCTGCCTGCAGGGTTTACCAGGCCTCCAGACTCACAAACCATAAGCAAGCTTAGGCTCTCTGGCTTTCTCAAAGACATGAGCAAAAGTCCAGTTGTCCAGTTCCTCTCTCTATCTTTTGTCTGGTAATAATAAGCATGCTTGACTTATGTGCTTTTCTCCCTTCTTGAGTGTATATGCTGACCCACTGTCATAAGTATAATAGCCATATATCATTGTGTTCATGTACAGGGGAAAGTCATGCCTGAATTTTTTCCTTTTGGATGTTTCACATATCTTGGATAATTTGGTGCAGAAACAGACTAGATTTTTAACTCTCTATTTTATACACCTGGCTCTTCCAACAATCTAATTAACTTTCTTAAAAGTGGAATGTGTTTTTCTTTTAATTTCTCCTGGGCAATCTGAGTGTAGTTTTGTGTTGTGGATGGGTGCAACCTGACTTAGCTGGATGCACAGCTTGAACAAACCTTGGAAAACAATTAGGGTATCTTTCAAACTGACTCAATTTGATTGCATAATTACTCAAATAATGGTCAGTAATGGAATACATGGGGTTATCTTTTGGCTAATCCTCAAGTAATGGAATTGTGTATCTCATTTTCCCCCCTCTCCTTCTCAGCCATTCCCAGTGTGCATGGGGGGAAAAGTGAGACACAAGTGATTATGGGAAGTGGAGGGAGCCACTGGAGGCCAGCAAGGAAAAGGAGACCTTATCTTAAGCAATTAATCAGGAAACTCATATTGTAGGACAATTATTCAAAGCTCATTCTAAAATAGTTTTAGAGCCCCAGGTCCTAAGACACTTTTTCTCTGCCTGTATTTCTCAAGGTCATTGGTATGCCAGGGGCCAGGCCTTGCTGCAGATTGAAGAGGCCTGTGGTTTTAAAATGAATGTTTTGTTCTATATACTGCTTTGGATGCCTTATTTTCCCACCCCTTTCCTTTAAGAAAAAATTGGTTATGTTCTTTTGGTGTTCAGTAGTCACTCACTTTAGAGTCAAAGGTTATCCTTTTCTCCAAGCAAGTTGGAACAGGAGACTGACAGAAACATGGATGCTTCTCCTGCCCACTCCCATGGCAAGGGGGTATAAAACTATGGTTGCCCATGTTTGCATAAGTTCAGGCAGTGGAGGGGGGCACCACTTACTCCCCACTGTTTCTCTATAACTTCCAAGGTTGCCTCAGCCTGCCAGTTCTTCAACATGAAATTGGGAAGAGTGTATGTATTAATCTTTCAGAGATGTTTTTCCACCCTCATCTGCACTGATTTGAGAAGGTTCAGTACAATGTGCTTGAGTGTATACAGTGGTGTAACCCAGTGGGTAATTCATAGTGTCATCCCCTCCCCATTGACCTCCTCCCATACCACACCATATAGAACCCTTTGTAATGTTTTTGTGCTAATGTTACTCATCAATTGTAATTCCCATGCTATCTGGTGGCACAGTGGTTAAATGTTGGTACTGCGGCCACAACATTGTGAATTCGATCCCAGAAGGCTCCAGGTTGACTCAGCCTTCCATCCTTTTGTACATCGGCAAAATGAGTATCTGATTTGTTGGGGGCAATTGGCTTACAGATTGTAAACTGCTTAGAGAGTGCTGAGTTCACTGATAAGCAGTATAAAAATGCACATGCTATTGCTATTGCTATTATTGAATGTAGTGGCAATGGTTGTCACATAAATAACTAGCAAAATTAAAATGATACCTTCAAATTACACTATCATATGCACAGCCTAAATTTATTTACATGTGGTTATGGCAATAGTTGTGACAAACAACTAACAAAATTAAAATGACACCTGTAAATTACAATATCATATTCACAGCCTAAATATATTTACATGTGGTTAAAGTGAAAATTTGGTAAGATGTGATGTTTTTAAATAAAATTTAAAAATAATAATATTTTAAAAAAATATATTACAATTAAAAAAAAATTAAAACCCTGAGGCCTCTCCTTTCTCCTCCCATTGATCCTCTCCCCACTCACACCATCTCTTCCGCTGAGGTCCAGCATTTTAAAGGGATGGAGGTGAAGGCCACAGCCTGTTTCTGCCAGAAGGCAGATGTTTGGGGAGTTTCATCTGGTGTGGTCTTCACCTTCTGCACCCCCCTAGTGACACCCCCTTTTGCGTGGGGGGGGGAATATCCCTGTTGCTTAGCAGATTTTTTAAGGTGTATAAATTTAAAGAGACATGTATGAAAACTATATCCTCCTAATAGACAGTTTTCTTTTTTTGCAGGGAAAAATCTCTTTTTGAATGTCAGCTACAGTACAGGTGTGACATTGTCTATGAGTAGTGTGTTGTTTCTGCCTCCCAACTACATCAATGCAATTTTAATAGACTAAGCAATTAAAACTCAAGATTAATTAACTCAGCCTTTTTTTTAAAAATTCAGGTGAAACTTGTAGAAAATACCACTTCTGCATACTGATTGGCTCATATTCTATAACAGTTTGACTTCCTTTCTGCTTGTAGCCCATCCTAACTTCTATGTACAGACTTAAGAAGGGAGATTTATCTAAAGGCATTACAGTGATGCATGAGGTACTGGAAGAAGCAGCAGTAGATTTCTGTAGCTTTCCTCTAATAAAACCTAAGGTCATCATAAATGGGGGTGCGCTTTAATTTTTCTCATGCCCTCTAAATTTTGCTACTCATTTCAGTGAGAAAGCTACCCACAGAATTATTACTCAGCCTGATTGCCCAGTGTTCTTGTGGCACTTTGCTATGGGGTGCTGATAGCAGCATTTTAAAGTTGACAGAGAGTAGGGCTTTCCTCTCCAGTTTCAAATGGCTGTTGAGTGCATCCTGAGAGGTGCTACTGTGTGGCTGCAGAGAGGATCACGCTATCCGATAATTCCTCTTCCTGCTCTTCCCCAATCTTCCAAGGGACAGCTGATGTGGAATGGTTGGGGGACACACACACAGCAAAGGAGAGGCTAGCCAGAGACAAATGTGAAAAAGAAAAAGAGCTGATTTCTTCCTGAATGATAAAACCTTCTCTTCTCAAAGCTGCAGTATTGACCCTCTTAAAACCTATGTTTGAAAAATGGAGAGGAAGAGACCCTTAGCCTGGTTTATACAGTCAGTCCTATTATATACAGTGGCATAGTAAAATGGTGCCCCTTACGTATAATGACAAAATCAGGGTTTGCTTCTTGGATTTCTTTTGGGGAGGGGGGATATTTTCAAGCTGTAGTTGGTTGTGGATGCAAAATCCATGAATGTATATAATGGGATTTGAACATCCATGGATTTTGATATCCACCAGGGACAGGGTCTGGAACCAAACCCCAGCAGCCCACTTTACTGCATTTAGTATT
>CM034708.1:211365614-211382081 GCA_020142125.1 Phrynosoma platyrhinos | reverse complement strand
GGCCGCATCCGGCCCCCGGGCCTTAGGTTGCCTACCCCTGGTGTAAAATTAAAAATTGTAATGCTTTATCTTTGAGCACCCTAAGCACAATATAAATGTTATGCTGGTGCATCAGGTATGCTGATGATGTACAACCTGGTATACTTCATGGTACAAAAATAATAATTTTGTAGCAAGTTGGAGGGTTTTTTTTGTTTTGTTTTGTTTTTGCTTTTCATTCAGGAAAAGGGGAAGTACAATTGACCCCATAGAATCCATAGATTGTGTCCACAGATTCAAACAGCTATGGCTTGAAAATAATTTTTTAAAAATCCGAACGCAAACCTTGATTTTGCCATTTTATATAAGGGACACCACTTTACTATGCTGTTGTGTATACTGGGACTTTAGCATCCACAGTTTTTGGTACCCTCAGTGGATCCTGGAACCAAACTCCATTGGATGCCGGGGCCCACTGTAGTTATCTATGAATTTTCAACTAAAAGTTTCTACTTTGCATTATACCTTTTGCAAATTGCAACATTTTTTTAAAAATTGTTTTAAAAATAATGCAGCATAGCTTCCACTGTTTAAAATTTGATTTAAAATGTTGGATCTCCAAAGCTGACCTCCAAAAATGGCAAATGGATTCACATACTAGTAGTTATACTTCCAGGGCTTCCTTGGCTTAGGAAAAGTCACTTTTGATCAATTTTGAGAATTCCATTAAAAAAGAAGCATGGATACTAAGAAAAGCAAGGTCTTTTAAAATGCCCTCTCCAAATCATACCAGCTGTTACTGGTTTAATATCTGCGGCTTTGATAATTAGCTCGGTAATTGGACTGTTTTTACATTTTTAGTGTTGTATGCTGCTTTGTATGAATTAATTTCAGAAATATGGAGCATATATAAGTGGTAAATTAAACTGAGTAGTCACCAGCAAACCATGCAAACAAGTCCAAAAAATTACCACCTGTCCAAATATACCTGCATGGCTTACTTTAATATTGCTTGAATTGTATTCCATTTTTTGTAGTGAAGAAATTCAGACCACTAATTGAGGCACTACCTAAGTGCCATATGCACTATTTTCTGAGGCTTCAGACCTATGAAACATTTACTGATAAAGCATTTCTTGGGAGGTGCTGTCTGATCATTCTGTTTGAGCACAGAATTCATTGAGTGTGGCTGAAAAGATTTATCAACTATCTTGTCTATCAAGAAGTGTCACTGAACAATTGCTAAGGCTACTTTTCACAAAATGCAGATGAGGTGCTAGACCTGTTTCTGGCTTTCAGCCAGCAGGTAGTTCCTCAAGGTGCTAGATATTGTTGCCTCCCAGAATAGCTAGCATGCCGGGGGAAAGGATTGTAACCTAGCTTTTCTTGTTTGATTTAGTTTTCACATACTCTAAAGGCACCAGATCCCATCTGATCTTGGAAGCTAAACAGGGTAAGCTCTGATTAGTGTTTGGATGGGAGACCACCAATGAATACCAGATGCTGTAGGATATATTTCAGAAGAAAGAACTGGCAAAACTACCTCTGACTATTTCTTGACTAAGAAAATCCTATGAAATTTATGGTATCACCATTAGTCAACAGGCAATACACACACAGAGACACACACGAACACAGATCAAATTATGTGAATTCCTGTCTTCAGCTCCAAAAGTGCCAAAGCCCACAAAAAAGTTTACTGTGCTCTGCTCTTTGTGAGAATTATCCCTTGGTTTGGTTTGGTTTGGACCTAGCAATGTGAATATTTTCCCTTTGTCTAGAATACTGCTAACTTTTTTTAAATCAGACCTTTCAATATTTTAAACACTTCTTAGATTATTTGTTAATAAATCTTAAACTGCAGGCATTATGTATGGATGTTGGGAAGGAATAATTCCTGTACAATATTTCTTGGTGGAGATAACAGACTGTTTCTGGGGCTGGAGAAATCATAATTGCCGGGGTCTTTGGAATTTGATGTGTGGAGGTAAGGAATAGCGATGTATTTTTCTAGCCCTACATTGAGTTTGTAACTTTGGTGCTGAAGTGTATTAATTTGGAATATTTTTCTCCAGCTCCACTCACACTTCTTCTAAATCCATGCCACTATAGGGGACAAGAAAATATTTAATTCTTATAATAGATCAGATAGTGATTGAACCAGATTTGTGGAGCTTGCAACACAGAAACTGGCAGTTCAGTCTGTTTCTAACAGGTGCCGACTCAGTCAAGAGTGATTTGCACTTTCTCTCTCTCTCTCTCTCTTTTCTCCAACTTTTTTTTAAGAGGCAGAAATGTGCATGTCCATCCAAGCAAAACTGAACAGCCTAACACTTTTTCTGTTTTCACAGAAGGCTAAGGTTTTATCCTCGGGCAAAGTCTCCACTCTGGACCGGTTGCTGTAAATCCTCTGGGCCTTGGCAAAAGCCTGACTTGTTTGCTCGTTTTTACTTAATTTGTGATGCTGGCACAAATTCTTGCCTCAGCCCAGGGCTCTTGACTCAGCTCTCCTAAATCGGTGCATTGACACATTTTAGAGGAAAGAAACATCCCCTCCCAAGGCCTGAAAGGAAACTCTTCCAAATGAGATTCTTTAACTTGGAATCAGAATAAAGGAAGACTTTGAATACTTTCAGAATTATATACTGCTATTTTTTAGAATTGTTAGTTAAAATAACAGCACTGTATAGTCTCCCCTGACACAAAAATAAACAATTTTGGATTTTCTTTACTAATAGCATCTACAGGTTGCTTTTATTCGGTTTCTAAAGTCTTTGCTACTACTAAGCCTCAAAAACAGCTTGGTGAAAGAGGATAAATAAGAGTTACCTATTTAAGCAAGTGGAAGAGGGTCAGGTACTGCATCAGCTCCCATATTCTTAAGGCAGTGCCAGAAAAGGCAACTTGCTATAAAGTTGGATCAAATGGAGAGATTCAAAGGCTATGCAATAGAAGAAGAGTTACAGAATAGTTGTTGGGTTAAAATATGTAGCTGTGATGTTTGTTTGTTTTTTAGCACTACTAACTTGGATATGAACAAAATGGGTCTCTTTTTCAAAGAAATTTGGTGTAAGATGACCAACAATCCAGGATCTGGTGGTGTGCTTCTGCTGGATCCCATGACTTTCACTGAATCTATTATTCTTTCTCCCTCCTCCAGTTCCTACCCTCTACTCCTAAAAATATAACCCCGAGAGCTCAAGTAGGAGAGGGAAGGGGAAAAGGTTCCAATTTCTCTGGCATCAGGCATGGAAGTTCAGTGTTTGGTCTTGGTCCAGATGACAACCTATAGCCTTAGTTTGTCAGTTCTAATTAGTTCCAACTGGAAAAGTCCCACTGAATCAGTGAGAAGCTAGTAAGGCAACTCTTACATTTTCCCCATTTGATTCATCTGGTTGAGTTGGATTTATGCTTATATAACTTTCAGATAAGTTTGTCTAAACTGATATTTCTTTGGTTGTCTAACAGAAATCCATCATATTATACCTAGCATCTCCCCTCTGATCATACTCTTTGTCCCAAAAGGACAGGTAGGAAGTCAAATGGGCAGGAGGTTTGATGTCACTTCAGTTGGCCCCAACTGAAACTGCAGATTAATGCCCATGTTATGGTGGTACTGCTTTAGAAGGGGTCAGATGACGCATACTGGATGAAAGGATGACAGTGGACAAATTGTTTGTGCACCTTAATTTGAGAAATGGTTAACCTGATAGGATGAATAGTTATCTTTTGAATAAATAACTATTAATATGAACTCTTTGTTACATATAAAATATATACAATTTGAGTATCCCTAATCTGAAAACCTCTAAAAAGTTAAACTTTTTGCCACTCGCCACCTTCTTCCTCCTTCGAAGCAGTGGCTGTGGAACTCCTACTTGTTTGTCTCTCAGATCCTCAGTCTCTTTCCAGCCTTGCATCTGATACACGAGTACCAAATGAGTAAGATGTGAGGCTAGAGAGAGATGCAAAGATCTGTGAAATAGTGGAAGGTGTGAATTTGCACCAAGCACTACATTTGGATTATCGCAATTTCACAGATTCTCAGTCTCAATCCAGCCTTGCCTCTTTCGTGTCTCTCTCCAGCCGTTTCTCTCATGTCTCTGTCCAACCTTGCAAATACAGTACATACTATGCTACTTGTGTTGTGTATTATATATATGCAAATGCAGCTACAGACAGCCCTCCGTTTTCGTGGAGGATCAATTCCAGAAAACATCCCCCCCCCATGAAAATGGAGACTCACCAATATTCAAGCCCTATAGGCTTGAATTGGGTGTGCCCCTGTGAACGTGTGCGGCGCGCACCCAGGGGGCACACCCCGTTGGTTTTAACAGAGTTCACCCCTCCGTAAATATTCAGAACCGCAGACCTCAAGTCCAAGAGAACAGAGGGGCGACTGTATTTCAAAATCTGAAAAAAATGAAATATAAAACAGTTCTGTTCCCAAGCATTGCAGATAAGATGTACTCTACCTGTTTATGATTTTTAATTAGTGAAATGTCTTCCTAGTCTTTTACCCATTTGTTAAAATAAATCATTCATTTATGTTTCTGGTGATCTCTTGGCAGAAACTTTGTTGTTTGATATATGCCAATGAGTTTTCCTTTTCTTGTTTATTACAATAGAGGAAGAAGAGGAGCAGGTGCCAACAGATGGAGGAACTTCAGCAGAGGCCATGCAGGTTCCTTTGGAGGAAGAGGGAGAAATGGAAGAAGATGAAGCTGTTAATGATGAAAATTACTTAAGCAAGAGACCACTGGAAAGTCCAGAATCTGAGGAAATGCCTGCTGTGAAGCGACCAAAACTAGCTAGTATAAAAGGAGAGGCTCTGGACGGGACAGTGGAGCCACGTGAGCCTCTTAGTTCAATAAACACCCAGAAGGTACCACCAATGCTTTCTCCTGTTTGTGTTCAGGATAGTGCAGATCAGGTCCCTCTCTCTCCTGAGCCTCCCATACTGGCTCCTGTTGCAAAATCACAATTGCCAGTTTCTAAACCATTGGAACCAAGAGCATTTGTACCTAAAGCAAAGGTGAAATCAACCTCTCCAGGGCAGAAGACTAAAATTCCAAAAGTTGCCCCATCTCCAGCAGCTGTTGGAAGCCCCATTCGCTCACCAAAAACTGGAACCAAAGAGAAGAAATCAACGGGCCGAGCCAAGAGTCCTAGAAGCCCTAAGAGTCCAAAGGTTCCAGCTCAAGTTCCTCAAGTAGCAGTTAAACAGGAGACACCAAGCAGAACTCCTTTAGCAGCATTAAGTGAAAAGATGGGGAAAGAGAATATCCAAATAAAACAAGTTCCACCCCCGGCTGACCCTGGGAAACCCAACAGTGAGAATCCAGCAAAGAAAGTGGCAGTGACAGATAAGACAATAGATGATTCCATTGATGCTGTAATTGCCCGTGCATGTGCTGAACGGGATCCTGATCCATTTGAGTTTTCCTCAGGGTCAGAATCTGAAGGGGACATTTTTACCAGTCCTAAAAGACTCTCTGTGTCAGAAACTACAACACCTAAACCTTCTGTTTCATCCAACAGTAGTGTAAATAAAGCAGGAAGCACCCCCATTCCTCCTTCTGGTGGAACATCAAGTTCAGACATTTCATGGACAATGGATGACTCAATAGATGAAGTCATTCGGAAAGCAAACATGGGAAATCCTGCTAATTTACCCACAAGCTTTCCTTATTTTTCATCTCCTTCTGCTTCTCCACCAACTCCAGAACCTCTGCTCAAAGTTTATGAGGAGAAAACTAAATTGGCTTCAGCAGTAGAAGTAAAAAAGAAGCTGAAAAAAGAGTTGAAGACAAAAATGAAAAAGAAAGAGAAGCAGAAGGACAAAGAGAAGAATAAAGACAAGAACAAAGACAAGGAGAAAAACAAAGACAAGGATAAAGACAAGGAAGGAGGCAAAGAAATGAAATTTCCATGGAGGGACCTGATCAGAGATGATGATTTGGATTCCTACAAGTTCAAAATGAAGGACTTTGATGATGACCCCAAAGTGAAGGTAAAAGATGGCAGTACCAAAAAAGAACGTGAGAAACATAAAGACAAGAAAAAGGATAAAGAAAAAGGCAAGAAAGATAAAGAGAAGAAAGAGAAAGTGAAGGACAAAAAAGAAAAGATGAAAACTTCATCTGCACCTATTGTTTTGCCTCCCAAAGACCTGTCTTTGCCTTTATTCAGTACTCCGACTGGTATGAAACTCCCAACTTTGTTGGCCCCTCTCTCAACAGTGCTACCTGATAAACTCTTTGAAGAGAAAGAGAAGCCCAAAGAAAAGAAGAAAGACAAAAAGGAGAAGAAGAAGAAGAAAGAGAGGGAGAAAGACAAAGAGAGGGAGAAAAAAGAGAAGGAGAAAGAAAAGAAGGAAAGAGAGAAAAAAGAGAAGGAGAAAGAGAAACATAAACATGAAAAGGTAACCCATTTTTATATGAATGAGGGTTCATCAATCTGCTTTCTGTTCTGACAACAGAACTACACTAGATCACCATCTAAAAATAGGGTGAAATCTGGTTCAGTTTTCCTGCTGGAGGAGCTTCTTCTATTAGGGAACCAGGAGGGGTGTGCTTCTTCCCTCTTTCCCTTACTTGCTCTCAAAAACTGTACTAGAAAGTTTAGGAATCCTCCAGAGTAGATGGGAAAGATAGGGAGAAAAGTAGATAGGGATAGTAGATAGGGAGAAAAGTTCACTCCTATTGCTCATATTCTGAGACAATTAAATATTAAACATAAAAACAGAATCTCTTTGAAGAGTTTCACAATTGTTAGGCAAGACTGTTAGTTATAAAAGTTTTAAAATTAGTAGATTTCTAAATAATATTTTGGAGACAGTTTCCATTTGTATCTCTACCTTCCAGTATTCCCATGCCAACACTGCTTTTAACATTAGATGTTGGTGATGAAAACACCATCATTCTACATTAGCAGCTTCTAGAAATATGGCTCTGTATATAAATGTCATTGCCCCAATGAGTTTGCAATCTGCTCTTGACCAGGAGAATAACTGGTCTGAGGTGTTGGTAGAGGGAGGCAAGCATAAGGTGAATAAATGCAGGCACTGCTCATTCCAACTGTCTTTCCTGCTAAGCACATACTTTCACTGGTAAAGCACTGTATCTCAGGAAATCCATTGAAGAGCTTTTGCACTGTCATGTGCCAGTTTCATAAATATACTTGCTCCATTTGCTCCTTCAGACCTAAATACACATCATAGTAAACTTTTAAGGAAACTCAAGCTCTGAGAATGTATTGAGAAGGACTGATAGTTAAGTTGGAGCATATTATAGAAGAGCCCAGGTTCAGTCTCCAGTTAGGAAAGGAATTCCAGCTTAAAAGAGATCTGGGAAGGGTCAGGCCAGACTCACTGCTGCTCAATGCAAGATGAACCAATTGTTTCATTCAGTACAGTCCAACCTCCATATCTATAGTGGATATGGTCCCATGCTTACTGCAAATAACAAGAAACATGGATAGTGAGAACTTCCAGTAGAAGTTGACCATAGAGTTGTGCTGAAAGACCTCCAGATGTTTAGAAGGACCTTTTTTTATGGACACAGGTAGGTGAAACCAGAGTTACTGATCCCATGGATATGGCAGTTGGACAGCATAAGGGAGATTTGTATGTTAAGCAAGAGGTAGAATAGTGCAATGTTGATCATATAAAGTAGGGTTTGGGAGTCTTATGCTCTTCAGATGTTGCTAGGCTCTCAAGAGTCTCAACCATCATGGCTAGTGATTGAGGATCATGGGAGCTGTTATCTAACAATATTTGGAAAACCACAAGTTCTCCTCCTGAGTACAAAGAATTGTTCAAAATATAGTTAGGAACCTCTCTTTCATCCGTACAATACTCCAATCAGGTATAGAATTGAAATCACACATGAATCAGTATTTATACTGTACATTGCAGTAGTCTTTGCATAGGGGAATTGTTGCTAATTTTCATCTAAAGCGTTAACATTTTTAACAGATACTGGAAGAAAACAAAGTTGTGTCCAGAACAGTTACATGGGTACCAATTCTCAAATGATTAAACTGTATCTAGACAAAATGAAATAATTGCCTTCCAGTTCTGTAATTAGTTCTTGTCTGCTTATTATTATTATTATTGTTGTTATTGTTATTGTTATTATTGTTATTTTGTAATTCAATGTAACATTAGAATTATAATGTTATGATATAACCTATTAAAAGTCTATTCTTTATAGCTCTAAAATATATTGTATTATAGGAAAAGCAATATAAGCTTGGGCAGATTACATTGACAAAGCTTCCTGTTACCTTGGTGAAAAGTCCCTGTCAAAAGATAAACTTTAAAGCTAGACTGCATGAAAGAGTCCCTAGATAGAATTAAAATTTAAACTGATCTCGACAGATAAGCCTTTTTGGGGGAAAAATAGACAGAAAAAGTCTACCTCTTTGCTGCAAGTCAGGATTTTAAAAATAAATTTCCCCCCTTTTAAATCTCTTGAGTGATTTTCATTTTTTGCAAGGCCGCTCTGCTGGTGTCCTGGAAAAACGGAGAGTTAGAGCTTTATCAGTTGGTGCCCTGAGGTATGTGGCAAAGAAGCTAAATCCTTGAAGATTAGTAAAAAGGAAAAAAAATGCAGCACATGGCAATAAGGGGCTTATATGACTACTAGTATTAGTTCAGGTGAAAGAAGTATTGCTTATACATAAAACTGGACAAATCCACTGACAATGTATTTTTAGTTAGCTACAAAGGAGTCTTATATTGCTGGACTTTACCTCTTTGGTGATTTGGGAAGCTTAGTAATCCACTGTAAATGCTCTTCTGCTGGCCTGAATTCCCAGTATTACTTCAGAATTGCAGCTCTTTATTTTTAACCACGACCTGTTCATGTCCCCTTAACATCCTGGTTATTTTATTTTTAAAGACCAGTCTTTCTCTCTGTCTCTCTCTCTCACTCACTCACTCACTCACTCACACACACACACACACACACACATACACACACAGTCTTTCACATGCACTTAACACTTATATTCAACCCTAACTCCTAGTCTCCAGTTCTTTAAATGTAGAATTACCAATTTATCATTGATTCCAGGTTGTGACAGTTGTATAGAAATTAAGTGACCTGAAAAGTTGATTCCAGAAGGAAGCCAGTTTGTGAGGGAATCTCGATCCTTGAAAACTGGTAATTGAAAAATAAAAAAAGAAACCATGTTTTCCATTCAAGTAACTTCTCTTCTGATGGATTGCAATTTCTGCTTTAAAAGTTGTGTTTTTTAATTTTAAAATTATTTCTTAAAAGCTATTTTGCCTGCTGTTCATACAATCAGTTCCTTGTGTGGCTGCAGAATATCATAGAGCAACTGATGGTATGCTGCATTTGAGAGGTTAACTAAATGTTTGACAGCCTTCTTTTTTCTCCCTATTTCATTTTATGATAACTTTGGCTGAATCTACACTGCAGAAATAATGCAATTTGACACTGCTTTAACTGCCATGGTTCCATCCTATGGAATCTTGGGATTTGTAGTTTGTTGTGGCACCAGCGTGCTCTGACAAAGGTTAAATATTTCACAGAACTACAAATCCCAGAATTCCATAGCATTGTCCGTGAAAGTTAAAGCAGTGTCAAACTGCTTTATTTCTTCACTGGAAATTCAGCCATTGTCCCATTAAACTGATTAGTAGCAGATTCCAAAGTTAAGAAAAGGAAGTGCTTTTACCCAATGTTTAGCTTATGATATTTACTAATACAAAAAGTGATGGCTCCTATCTGAGAAAACTTGGCAAAGACCTGTGAAAATTACTTTTTGAGACTACGTTCCAAAATCTCTCATTCAGGATGACCACTGGCTGGGAGGTTCTACATTTAATAGTCCGAAAAACATCTTCAACCTCTGGATGACTACTAGTCAGGGTAGCCAAATGGAATTCATGTAGTGAACCTCTGGATAACAGCTTCTGGGGATAAACAGGACAGGAAAACCATTGTCTTTATGTACTACTTGTGCATCTGGCTTATTTTGATCCAGCAAGATGATTCTTAACATGCTTATTTGCCAAATAATGTTTTAGCATGTTGCTTAAATGACAGTGAACAATGTTGTAGAAATGTAACCTCCTTTGTGAATGGTCACATTCCATCATAAAGCCAAAGACAGAAAGCAAGGTGATTAATTATTTTTAATTCAGGCTCCTTACTGATTTATTAACTGGCTCTCAACTAATTATATGGGAATAGTTTTGCAAAGTGTTAGTGAAGGTGCCTTCTTAGGATTCTTAAGGAAAAAGCAAATTTCAGATGGAAGGTCCTAAACAACAGAGAAAGTGAAGGCTACCACTTGATAAGAGGACAGAAAGGCCATTTTTAATATTATTTTCTTCAAATTTGTAACTACTGAGTAAGGAACGTTCCCATGCACAGTGGCATACTAGTAGTCAAAGAACTTCATCCTGTAGTTAGGTGGGTGGTGTCCAGACAGAGTTTTTTTGGTTGTGATACCCTTTGGTGAAATGCTGGTGCAAAATTTCAGCAACAAGCAGAGATTCTGTTTACCCAGGCCTTCCAATGTGTCATCTAGCTAGTTGTAGCCAAAGAACAGGAATGTAATCATTTTTTTCTGATTTGTTCTCTCCTATTTTTGTTATATTGTTGCACCATTTAATCTAATGGGAAATCATATTATGTTTGTTTTGTTACACACAATCATGAGTGTGTGGAACTGAAGAGCAGCATACAAATATTTTACATACTTTCCTTTAGTTAAGCTTTGCCCTGACGTATAAATACTTCATGGGAATAAGAACTTAAGGACCATGCTAGTACATAGAACAAGTATGGTCTAGTGGTTTGAGCATTGGAATATGACTCTGGAGATCAGGGTTCAAATCCCTACTTGGCTATAGAAACCCACTTGGTGACCTTGGGCAAGTCACACACTCTGTCTCAGAGGAAGGCAAAGGCAATCCATCCCCATACAAATCTTGCCTTAGGGTCACTATATGTTGGAAATAACTTGAAGGAACACACCAACAACAAATGCCAGTGCATTATCTACCAGGTAGTAAGTGGCATGTTGTAATCTTTCCCAAATGGCTTTCTATTACTTCACCTGGAACCTGTTCTATGGTAAATTTATACATAGCATTTCTCGTTATATGCTGTCCTATATAGATCCAGTCAGTAAATAGTTCTTTTTAAAAGTATGCAACATATTTTTCACAGTGAAATGTGTTTCCTTTAGCAGATCAAAGTGGAACCTGTTGTTCCTGCACCATCTCCTGTGATTCCCAGGCTGACACTGAAAGTAGGGGCTGGTCAGGACAAAATGTAAGTCCAAATAATTGTACGTGATGAAATCTTGATAGGCATGAGTTGTGGGTGATTTTATCGGATGTCTTTCTTTCCTGCTTGTATTAAGTAGCACTCAGTAAACTGTGCCCTGTTTTCTAATTAATATATTCCCTGAACATACATAATATTTCCTATACTAGTTAAAACTTTCTTTTTTCAGTAAGCGAGGGGATGACACAAGCAGGAATGGATTCATTCCTTCTTCCTTAGAAGGCATGTTCAAACTAGTATTTCTGGAAGGGGAGGAACCTAGCCAGTTATTTTGCTAAGAGCAGGGTTATGCTAGGGACAAGGTGGGGAAAGTGTGGCCCGTCAACTATTGCTACATGTCAAATCCATTTTGTGGCTTTGTTTTTAAAAAATTGTATAATTTTAGGAATAAAATCACCCCCAAATTGTATCCGAACACACACAAATATTCCCTAGAACCTCCCAATGTCTTTTTCCCCTCTGTCCCACTTTCCACTTCAAAATGGTGACTAGAAGCAGTGGGAACAGAGAGAAAAGAGCAAAGGAAAAAGAAGATACTCTGGCATGCTCTTGAGAAGAGAAAGTGCAGCCTGCTGGGAAGGATCAAGAGGAAATTGCCTCCCAACCCTCGCACAGTTGCCCACTCGGTACTAGGGCTTCCAAATTTAGGTTTAGGAGCATATGAACATTGTTTTCTCATTCTTGTTTCCTCTCCTCTATGTCCACCAAATATAACAGGTCATTTCAGGATTTTAGATTGGGGGATGGTAGACAAGAAAGATGTCTTCATACTCACTGTATTGGAAATCTCTTCCCTTCAGGCTTGAGGCGGATTTCTTTCTCATTTTGCAGTGACAGATTCTAGGTTGTTAAGTAATCCATGAACATTTTTTTTCCTGGCTGTACCCACCATTCCAGCCATCATGTCCTCAGGGACAACCAGCCACAATTTTAGATCAAAGTAGTTCTGTTCAAGCCCCTTGTGTTAGAAGGGGCTTGCATAGTGGTATTTTTGTGGTATTTAAGAAGATAATGACAGCATTGGTGGTGAATTTCCAGCTACCTTTAGGAGTGTTATTGAGAGTTCATGTTACCCTGAATGATCCTCTTATCAAGTTGCTTTCCATGGAGATAGCTGAGGTGGATGTATCAGTCACCATTTGTGTCTGACAAGTCCTAGATTTGTGGTTAACCAAGCCAAGAGTTTTTGTGTTTCTAGATAGAGACTAACACACTTGAACACCCAGTATGGATACCCAGTAGAGAATAATCTTTGTCTTCTTGCAAAAAGTAGCTAAACTCATTTCTAGAATCCAGAAATATTAGAGAAGAAACATATTTTCCTCATCATCTGCAAGGATTGGAGGTTGTAATGATTGATTCCATTCTATGGCCATGATTCTACTCAAGATACTAGCAGTAGTTCCTACTGGGATAGGCACCTAGCAATAGCAATAGCAAGTACATTTCTATATTGCTTATCAGTGCACTTAAGCACTTCCTAAGTGATTTACATTGTGTAAGCTAGTTGCCCCCAACAAGCTGGATACTCATTTTAGCGACCTTGGAAGGATGCAAGCCTTGAGCCCCTGGCTAGTATTGAACTCACAACCTTATGGTTTGTGAATGAGTGGCTGCAGTGCAGGCATTTAACCTTTGTGCCACAGTGCACCACCTATAGCTAAAGAGATAGTTGCTTAAAAACCTTTTCCATAAAAATGATAAGCTCCTTCTGATGATGACTAGACCCTTAGCATCTAAAAAAAGGAGTGGCCCTACAAGACCATGCATGGCCTGTACATATCATGACAGGTGAGAGCCTAACTTGATAGGGAACATAATGTCAAGAGCAAATAGTCCAAGACCAGTAAACATACCCAATCAACTGGCTTAATTTGAGAGCCATCCTGTTGGCACTCTATGTTAGTGTAGAATTTGGAATTAACACTTGTATGTAGTTCCTTATCAAGGTTGGGATGGAAGCAACAAGGTCAGTGTTTCTTTTCTTTACAATGAAAATGAGGAATTCACTTTTCTTCATTGGGCCATGTCCTGATCAGGGGAGGAAGGTGGTTGGAAGACAAAAGTCTCATCAGCCTGGCATAGAATCCTGTTTCTCTCTCACTGTGCCTGCCTCTGTGGGTTTGAGAAAGCAATATGCAGAGAACGACAGAGCAGAGCAGCAAAAATTCAATTATACTGCAACTGCAAAGCATCAGACCAAACCAAGCAATCCAGCCATCAGTGGCTGAGCAAGTAGAGAACAGAGGTGAGACTGACAAGCTTGAGGAAACAAGCAATGAGCCACAGAGTCAGGCCAGTGCAGAGCTACCCAAGTCCAATCACTCAAGATGAGAAAGAGAGAAGCAGTGAATAGGGGAAGAGATTACATAAGCAGAGGAGCTTAGGGCAGTATAGGGTACATACAGCCCTGCCTAGAGTCTGGGCAGTATGGTACCACTCAAGCCCAACTACCCTAACCAAGAGCAAGAGAGACTGCTGCTGCTAGACTGAGTGGGTATGCAGTAGCAGTAGCTGTTCCTATAATCACATCACATGAAGTTGGTCTGGGTCTGGGTCTGGATCTGGGTCAGGGTCAGGGTCAGGGTCAGGGTCAGGAGAAGCTTGGCGTGGTCCCAAGATGAGTTGGGAACACATGTGATCCAGAGAGATGGAAGCTGCAGGTAGGTCTCTGGAGCCTGAATCTAGATGGACTTGGGGAAATTTGAATTTGGTTGTAGAGAGGAGGGTGGTGTGCTGTGCTGCCTCCTGAAAAGCTATAACCATTAGCTACAGGTGCAGCACAGCATGAATGGTCACAGTTGGTGCAGGAAGGGGTGCCATCTATTTACAAAGCAGCCCCACCATGCCGATAGTCCTGGCCTAGGACTCAGGAGGAATAACAATGCATAACATAGTTAAGATGGCTTTGCTGCTCAGCTAATATTAACAATAATGGTATTTTGGTGGCTTACAACAATAAATGTTTACATTTAAAAAGCAGTGTTCTCGGTCCTGTATTAGGCTCCTATAAGCATATAGACAACATAACAATGGAGACCTAGATCAGTTGGCGAGGGGGACATGCTTCATGAGCAACAGGAACTAGCAAACGTCCTGTTCTGCTGGATGGAAGACAAAAAGTTGTCACTGATGGGGTTAATACAAAGAAGGGACACAGAAAATCCTGTCAGATTGGCTAAGAAAATGCAAACTAGAGGGGTGAAATTTCCATTTATGTTTGTTTCTGGAGGCTGTCAGTTGCTAAGAAACAAGAATGGTCAGTATGTTTGGGCTGTAAAATAAAAACAAAAGCTATCATCTTATGTGGCTTTCACTGATCTCAAGAAAGCTGAGCCAGATAGCTGTTCATTGTTCTTTAGCTTTACTGGCCCATGAAGCTATGGTTCTCTGAACTAATGGTTCTCAATGTGAGACCTCCTTAGAAGATCCCAAATCACTGGACCTTCATATCTAGGAGCCATTTCTCTATCTTGACCTAGACTGGCCACAACTCTGTGTCATTGAAAGGGATTACCTAGATTAAGTAAGGTTTCCCTCAAGTATAGTCCATATCATCCTAGCAATTTACTAGCCTTTAGTTAACAGTTTTACAGCTCTAGAAGAAGTTTCAGAGAGTCCTCAGGATCTAGCGGGTATTTCCATTTAGATTAAAATTCTGGATATGATGGGGAAGTAAAAAGGCTAAGGGCAGTCAAAAGTGATGAAGCAAGCAGGAAACACTCTCAGAAAGACAAACCCCATCAGAAGCAGCACCACACATAAAATAGGGACATGGAATGTGAGAAGCATGAGCCAAGGGAAGCTAGACATAGTGAAAATGGAAATGCAGTGCATGAACATAGCAGTACTGGGGGTGAGTGAGTTAAAATGGACAGGAATAGGCCACTTTGAATCAGACAACCACATAGTGTTCTACTCAGAATGAAAAGACAAGAAGAAATGGAATGGCTTTCATACTAAGAAAAGATGTTGCAAAAGCTGTCAGAGGATACAATGCAAAATCAGACCGAATCATCTCAATAAGGCTCCATGGGAAACCTATGAATATCACCATAATTCAAGTATATGCACCAACCACTGAGGCAGAACAAGAAGAAATTAATAGATTTTATGAAGGAGTACAGGAAGAAATTGACAACACACCAACATAGGATGTCGAGCTGATCATTGGAGATTGGAACACAAAGGTTGGAAGTAAAGAAGAATCAAAAATGGTAGGCAGATTTGGATTAGGCAAAAACAATGAAGCATGTGGGCGTCTGATAGATTTTTGTGAAGCCAACAACCTATTCATTGCAAACACATTAGATGCATCAAACAAATGAGAAAACCAAAGATCTGAACTGTATCCTAAAAGCAAGATGACCAGTAAAAGGAAACTGACACAATCTGCCATTGGCAAATGGGTCAGAGAAAATTGCATTGGTTTGCACTTCACAGGATAAGGATCAACCATCAGACATTACAGCACATACAGTGACAATTCAGGAGCCTCAACTACTCTGTATACTAATGCATTTTATTTAATGTTTATTTTTTATTATTATAGTAAAGAGCCCACATAAAACCTAAAGCATGCAGAAAACATTTATTTAAAAAGAAAAAAGTCTTTTAACAGTATGATAACAAAATAGTAGTAGCAAAGCAACATTTAAAATACTCATTTTCACGTAACAAAGTTGCATTATTAAAAAGCAGAGTCTTCAGCTTACTTTCCAAAGGCAAGAAAAAATCTAAGCATTGGTCTTAGAGAGGAAGCCACAGCAGAAATGACTCTTCTAGTACTGGGTGGGCAACTTCTATAGTCTTCCAGATGCTATTGGACTATTGCTCCTATCATCCATCACCATGGGCTCTGGCAAGGACTGATGAGAATCCAGTCCAACATCTAGAGGGTTATAACTTTGTCAACCCTGATGTAGTGCTTACCAGCCTAATGGAGTGTCTGGTCCTGTCTAGAAGGGCTCACCTGAAATGGCCTGGTTCCAGTTCAGATCTTTTAGAGTAAGAGGCAATAACATTCATAATATGAGTTTACTGCTTTCTGTGGATTTTATATTCTATTGGGTTGCAACCTCCAGTCCTGGACAGGGTCACACTCTCCTCCTCTAACTAACAGGGAAGACCTAGTTAATGGGGTGCAAGTGGTTGGATC
>CM034708.1:211340087-211362549 GCA_020142125.1 Phrynosoma platyrhinos | reverse complement strand
GGGTGTTTGGGGGGTATAATCCTGCCATGTTGTTGCTCCCTTGAGATTTTATTAAAGGGGGGAGTTCCTGGCTGCTGTCACACTGCAAAATTAATGCAGTTTAACACCACTTTAACTGTCATGGCTGCATCCTGGTGAGGGAGCCCTGGTGGCACAGTAATTAACTGCCGGTACTGCAGCCATAAGGTTGTGAGTTCTATCCCAGACCTCCAAAGTTGACCCAGCCTTCCATCCTTTTGTAGCTCAGTAAAATGAGTACTCAGCTTGTTCGGAGCAATTGGCTTACAGATTGTAAACCGCTTCACAATAGCAATAGCAGCTTCATTTATATACTGCTTCATACCGCACTATGCAGTCTCTAAGTGGTTTACAACTGTAAACTAATTGCCTCCAACAAGCTGGGTACTCATTTTAGCGACCTTGGAAAGATGCAAGCCTGAGTCCAGCCTGAGCCCTGGCTGGTAGTGTACTCACAACCTTGTGGTTTGTGAGTGACTGACTGCAGTACAGGTATTTAACCACTGCGCCACCAGGACTTAGAGAGTGCTGAGTTCACTGATAAATGGTATAGAAATGTACATACTATTGCTCTCCTATGGAATCTTGGGATTTGTATTTTGTTGTGGCACCAAGGGCATCATTTCACTCGCTGCATCTGAGGAAACAGACCAATTCTACGGAAGCTTATGTTACAACTTCTTCTACATAGCCTCAAAGGTGCTACAAGAGCCTTTTGTATACCGATAATCCAGACTGATATGACTACATCTCTGAATTCTACACTTATAGGTTACTGTGTTACTTGTAACTCATTACTTCCACATTTTGCAAAATGCACAGTAAATATGGACCAGAGATCCAGGGCTAACTGCTGCTTCTCAGCTTTTCTCCCCAGGAGTATGGAGATTCTCTCTCTCTGATTCACTTTATGAATTTACCAAAATAGCAGGCACCAAAGTAATACTACCTAAGTGTGAAGTGGACCTAAGGAGCCTTGAGACCAGAATTGTCAAAACTGGGCAGTACAAAAGGCAGCAATTTGAGAGAACCATGAGGGAAATTACTGGACGCATCAATCTGATGCTTCCTCATGCATTGCCTCTTTTCTAACTTTGTGTGCCTGGCTTATAGATGAGCTTAAAATAAAAATGCTTTGTTTATTAAATATATCCACGTGCTTTGTTCAGACATTGCAGAAGGCTATGGGTTTATTTATTTCGGTGGTTCTTAAAATGTTCAAAAGATTCAGAATTTCTCAGTGGCTTCTTACCTCTAGGCTTTTGGTGGGACAATACCTCTCCTCTGCACAGCAAAATAAGGGGATCATTGTAAGGGTCCTTTTGAGCTTGGTGTGCCATTTAGCGACAAGTTATTCAGACTTTGGTAATTTAGATTACTGACTTCATAGTGTTTGCCCACAATAGCCAAATAATGGGGCTCATTAAGCTTCCTGTGTAGGTCTATCCAAACTGTGTTTGCCTCTAACCTTGGCTCTCTATGTGTGGCTCAGGAGGGAAGGGTTGCCTCTTTATTGACTTGTCAGGCAGTGAGATTGCATTACAGGCCAAAGCCGCTCACGACCCATTCCATTTAGTTCCCTGTTTTGTGGTGGGGAAACAGGTAAAGGGATCCCACTGGAAAGCCCCTCCTCCTGCATGGTTTTTATGAATCGGACCAGTGTTTGCCACAGTTAGGGCACCGTGACCAGGTCTTCCACAAGCTGTAATGCAAGCAGTAGGGAGCTATTGTGGGACGCAGCTGTGGGTGGTGTTGGTTACCTTGTGAGAGACACTGCTCATTCAGCGGAAAGCTCTGGAGGAGAACTTGACTGTGGAATGAGAAAGGGAGACAGAGAACAAGTGATACTTGGGAGAGAAAAATGGAGAAGGTTTAAGACACAGCTGGGATGCAGGAAAGACAATGCAAGCTTGGCTGTGAGCGTCTTCTGCTGTTTGTACACCTAATGTTCACCCAGTTGTAGCACAAAGGCTCACTCAGCAATGAATGGCTAAGTGTTAACAGTGGGACAACAGCTCTGAAATGTTAGTGTGCCCATTTTCAACCTTTTCTCTGCATTCAGGAAAGAGAATAGACAGGTTTAGAGAAATATTGATAGAATTTTTGTTTAGACTGCTCTTTACTCCTCTGGGGAGAAGGAGCCCTAAGTTGATAGATGGATAGGTTCCAGAATTTAGAATTTTTTCTGGATGTAATTCATTAAAATGGTGATGACTTTGTAGTTATTTTAATACATATTATCCTGTCCAGAGACTCTGGGGTTGAGTGGGCTTAACATCTCCACTCTCTCTTATTTATACATAGCAAATAAAATAGTGCATTGAGTAATTGTTAGTGCATTGAGTCAGTGTCATGTTAGAAATGCAAGCAACTCCATATCTTTCCTCACTTGGAATTTTTTTTTCTTCTTTTCTAAAATTACCAAGTGACATGAATAGAATAAACCAGAGCACTCAAATCCCTTTCTTCTAGCTGATCTTTTTGTCTGGACTTTCAAGTGGAAAATGGCATTGTCTTTTCTGCTTTGTAGATGTCAGGCAAGGGAGGTTTTTTTTTTTTTTTTAAAGTCTGCCTTAACTGTTTTCACACATTGGAAATACCAATAAACATCACTTTCATGTGGTTGAGAATCAGTTCTGTGTATATGATGCCTGAAGTGGATATTTTTACCTGCGTTCAGGACTCTTTAAAAATCATCCTGGGGTAATAAGTACAAACAATAGCTTCTTTGTTTTCTTGAAGTAAATCAGTGCTTTTCTGTAAAAGATATCCATTGCTCAGAACAGAAAGGAATGGTCCGTGAAGACAATGGGAATAACATGCCAGTTTGGATAGGCGTATCTGAACAACTCTTGCCAAGAAAACCCCATGATAGGAGTCCCCATTAAGGCAGAAATAATGTAAAGGCACAAAACAATAAAAAATTAGGAAATATCCTAACTGCTGAGGGAGCAGGGAGACACTGGGTGTTTCCATTGTCACTAGAGAGTTTCCAGGAAAGAAACTATTGTAGCCAATGGGCATAATTATGGTACCAGTCCTTGGCACATTAGTGGTGGGGAATTGGTGGTCCTCAACATCAGATAACTTAAGAAGCACAGACATAAATAATGTATCTCAGTGGAGACAGATAACTGCTCTTTGACCTTTGGTTCTGAATATAGGGTCTCATCTATATCATTATCTGACATTTCTCACAAATGTAACCAACTTCAAAACAAGAACACATTATCTGGAGCTTTCCCATCATCTGGAGAAAGCTAGCAGTGTCAGATTCCCCCCCCCCCCCCCCCCGAAGTGTATAACTAAAGATAATATTTTTTTTAAAAAAATGCACACTCTTTAGTTGACAAAAGGTTTTTTAACAAAAAAATCTGTAAGAATATGTAAATCAGGAGAAGTATATACTAAAATATGTGCAAATTCCTATGCAGGAGGAAAAGGAAGTGTACAATAATACCCTCTCTGAAGCTGAATATGCTTCCACCTCTCTCATGCGCTAACAATGGGGTGTTATGGAAGAGTCTCATTCATAGGGATGACATAACTAGAGGCTGACACAAAAGCAACAACAGCACACAAACACATAACAAATTCAGCCCCAAAATTCATATTTTTTCATATGACTTTTGGCGTAATGCTTTTCACCTCCTTCCCATCAGGAACAAAGTTTTAACCATATTTTCTAATATTAATCAACTGCTTACTGTTGTTTCTCCTCTCCTCTTCCTCTGTGTTACCCTTTATTGCTGAATTTAGATCATTACTGCCCTCAGCTCCTTGGAGGAAGGGCTGGATGAAAATGTAGTAGTAGCAGTAGTAGATCATATCCTCCATCATGAGAAAGAGTTCTCTGTTCTTTACTTATGTAACTGCAGTGCTTCATGTGTGTTAATGATATGTGTTGAATAAGTAATAAGAAAAATCCCCCTGCAGGTTTCAGCTTGAAGAATCACAAATTGTGTTTTAACCCAGTCTAGGGAAGTTATTCATATTTGAATCCTGTTGCAACCAACACCCCTATCATTGTTGTTGTTCAACAGCATGTTAACATAATAGCCTGTCTCAGGATTGGGGCCTCTGGATTTTGTCTCAAGACTGACACAGTTAGAAATTTCCTCAGGCACAGGAAGGCCTGTTCTGTGCAAATCCATTCATTTGGTCTTGTGAGTAGGATGACTAGGCTGTCTTTTTCAAGCAGATGTGGCAATAAATTATGCTTTTGTTGATAAACATGTCATTTTCAAAAGGGTTAAGCAACCAGCCTCCAGTTTTCTCCTAAAGGCACCCCAGTATTTAAGCATGAGAACATGTTCTCTTCCCTCTTTATAATTACAAAAGCACCACACCAATTATTCCTCTAGTCTGAATTAGGTGGGGAGCTGAAGCAAAATTATTTTTGTTTTGCTGTTGGGCCACACTCAAGCAGTGACTCCCAAAATGAATCCATAAAGAGGTTTGAGTCATGGGGGGGGGGGGAGTCCAATTACTGGATGCATGAGTCTTTGATTCTACATGTGTTATGTGTGCATCTTAATTTTAAAAAGGAGAGGACTTCAGGCAGGTTGAAACATGTACCTGTCTGAGTTGGGTTCCATGCATAGACCAGCAGGAGCAAAACAAAAACGTAACCTGCCAAGTGCATAGAACTGAAGTTGGAGGTCTGTGGGATAGCATTACATTTCCTTCACCTTTTAGTATTATAAAGCTAAGGGTTAATTAGAACACTACAAACCATGCTTGTATTGCATCTGTTGCATTGCAAACACAGAGTGGGTAACAACCACCATGTATCTTTAAATACATTAACATTCTAGGAAATCTGGTTGGGCCAAGGTCCCTAAAGCCCATGGGTAGGTGTGTTCTGCTTGGGAAAAGCACCAGAATCTGCCTAGTTTTAACATGTTTGCTTTGCAGTTTAGGAAGCTGCTCTGGGTTTGCATCAAAACTTACTTTCATTTTATTTATGTTTTTAAGGTCACCTTAGAGTGCTTTTTCTTACATTGTTTGGAATATGGTTCTTTACATATGTAGCTGGCCCTCATGGAGACCTGGGCAGTTGCAGGAGAGAGGTGATAGTTCAGCTTCTTTTCCTTTTCATTATTTGTGCATGTTGCTTTTTGTGATCTGGGCCTCTTTTGTATCTTCACAAGCAATGCCACAGTTCTGTGAGCCCATTCTTTAATGTTTTGAACTGTAATAGTTTTATTTAAAACCAGATATTGGTACAAATTGTGTTGGTGGCCAATGAGTTGATACATTCCATTTTGCTTTCCTGTGGTCCTGTCTCCCCTCCCCCCCCGACAGAAAGTTGGACCTGTCTTACCCACTTTTTAAAGAGAGCTTTTTGACTGAAGTCTGTGTTGAGATGGGGCAATGTAACCAAAGCCTTTCACAGATAAGCAGCCACGGAGTGGTCTGCTGCATTTTCTAATACATAGCTTTTATTTTAGAAACATGGAACTGATGGTATCACAGATGGTAGATATTTTGGGGTTCTTTGGTGAGGGGAATGGTAGTCACTTAGATCACCAAATGTAGCAGCCAGTGTCTGTTAACAGATGCATAGTAGGCTCATGATTTTCAGAGGATGTGGCAGTCAAGAAATTAGAGAAAATTTTCTTGTCTCAGTCAAGAATAGCAACAGAAAACTCCTGAATCACTCCACATATACAACTAAGTAAAGCGCTACATAATGACTAAACTTTACAGTGATATTACACACCTATCTTTTCCCTTTTATTGAAAGAAACAGCAAGTTAATGTTCTTGAAACATCTAAATAGTGCAAGTGTTCAGTCACTCATCCCTAAATGGCAAATATTTCTGAATTATTCTATGTCAGAGACTAATCATCTGCTGCCAGTGGTACAAATCAGTATCACAGAGCATGAACTTGGGATTTTAGGTGCTACACATGCATTTGGAAACTGAAGTTTCATCTATATCAGTTCGGTTAATTCCATGTTTTGTCTCTTACAGAGTATGATCTCAGTAGTTCATTTTTCTCCCCTTTGTGTAGTAGCCAGAGCCAGCCATGACTACAGCAAGTATAGTATAATCTTCCTGCCCGTGGTTGTTGTGTTGTCACTGAATTGCACCAAGTGTAAAATGTCTGTAACTTTTTTTAGCTACAAGCATCAATAAAGCTGAATGCAGGTGGTGTAAAGAAGCTGTGTCACTTTCTTTATCTTGTTGGGAGTTGAAAATTTGACTTCTCTTGCCATGTGTTGTAAGGCTTACAAGATATATGGATAGGAATTTCATCTAGGTTTATGACGAAGTTTAACCAAAATATGGAAGGACAGTATCCACAAAAGTCAGCTTTCTGCATATATTTCTTTGCAGTGATAATTATTGGAGCACCCAAACAGTTATTTCCTTCCCTTGGACCCTTTTTGCATGATCAAAGCATACTCAAAAACTCATTTTATCCTTTGCACAAGATTCACAGAAGTTCTTTTTTCAGCTGCAATACCAATTGTATTTTCCCATATAAATAAACTGCTTGTCAAGTTCTTAAAAGGTGCAGTGTCTGTGGAAAAGAATTATTGAGGACTGCATGCAGTAAGCAAAGATAGAAGAGAATTTTAACGGAGCTGAGGTTCTTGCTGAAATATCTATTTTACACACTTCCCGAAACTCATTGAAGCTCTCCTTGCATCAGAAATTCACACATTTACAAGACTTTCACTGCATTTTGGAAACATAAAATACACACCAAACCAGGTATACATTTTTAAAAAACTGATTGGCTAAAATGCAGACAGTTAAAAGATAATAAACATACTTTCGTCAATAGAGGAAACATACACAAAAATTCTTACATTTGAGAGAATGTGTGAATAAATATGTACCTTACAAAAATTCATTTAGAAAAGTGTCCAGATTTCCATGTGGGAATTAAAATCTCTCAACCTTATATAAATGAGGGGTGAAAGAGGAATGAAAGTTGGAGAAGCTCAACAAAATCAAGACTTTCCCAGACTTTCCTCATTCCTAGCATTAAGTAACAAACAAATGCACATATCTTTTGTAAACTGATTCTTTTGAAAGACATGTCATTGAGCCTCACTGGTACAAAATTCAAGAACCACTAGTTTACATGACTGCATGGCTGAGTGTTATATATGTAGTTATATATTAAATTAAAGCCAGCTTTGGGTAATCTTTTAGGGTATAGTCTGTGGTTATAGATTGCTGGGTGAGGTGTCATGTGAAAGTACAGGACAGAGAGATGTATAAAAAAGAGTGGCTTGGTACTTTATCCTCATGCACCCTTCTGCAGTCATTGAAATTTCTGTAGCTGTTGACTGTCAGCTCATACATCAGTTAACTAAAATGAGATATCATGATTGAAGTGTTTGGGAATGGTTATGAACATTCTTAACTGCTCAAGAGGCTATAACAACTATGGACAGATAGGATTGTGTGCCATTGGTGGTAAGAAAGTCAACCCAAAAGGGAGTAGGGAAGTAATATCCAAGCTTTGGTCAACTGTAAAGTGTTGATCACTGTAAAGTGTTGGTCACTACCCATGGCTGCATCAGCACTGCAGAAATAATCTAGTTTAACACCACATTAACTGTCATGGCTCAGTGGTATGGAATTCTGGGAATTGTAGTTTTGTGAGACATTTAGCCTTCTCTGTCAGAGAGCTCTGGTGCCACAACAAACTACAAATCCCAGAATTCCATAGCATTGACTCATGGCACTTAAAGTGGTGTCATACGAGATAATTTGTGCACATGTGGTGGCCTTTTACACAAATACATCCATATAGTTAGATGAGGCTCTACTTGTTTTGAGTAAAAATCATAGAAGGAACCATAATAGTTAAAATGTTAGTAAATTTGCCAGAATCCTGTCAACAGAAATTGGATTTTTCTGGTTACAGATTTTGTATATTTTTAAATGTAGAAAAACGTATTACATCTGCCTTGGTCAGCAATGCTTTACATATAACTCCATAGACCTGAGAAGTAAATCTGACTTTTAAAAAAGCTGCTTCCTTCCTCTTTAGTGTCTGTGAGGTGTCATTCCCTCCCCCATCCCCATGTATTTTAATCAGTCATGATGCTTTTGCCTGTGAGGATGAGATTGAAATCAAATGAATTGCTTCCAAAGATAGGAAATCATTTCACATCTCTCAGTCTTGCTGTGCTTCAGAAGCAGCATGTTACAGCTTGTGTTAGTGCGAACCAATTACAGTCCAAGCAATCTACTTACCTACCTGTGGCACTGTGATGATTAGTACAACTTGCTTTGCCCTTGCAAAATTCAGGCTCTGCCTTCCCTGGGAATGTGTGATTTGGGGGCCTTCATTCATTTGAACTGAATGAGAGCTCCCAAGTCAACATAAGATTATTAAAAACATAACTATCCAGTTATAGACAGCATAATGTAGTGGTTTAAGGGTTGGACTATGACTCTGAAGACCAGGATTCAAATCCCAGCTCAGCCATAGAAACCCACTGGGTGACTTTGGGCAAGTCATACTCTCTCAGCCTCAGAGGATGGCAACAGGAAGCCTCCTCTGAACAAACCTTGCCAAGAAAAATCCATGAAGGCACACAACAACAATCCTTACCTACTTTAGGGGGGCGAAAAGACAGGGCTCACATTTGCTGTGCTGTAGTGGATAATGCAATAGTTTTGAAGCCAGTCCATCAGTGCCATGGAAAATGGGCAAGTCGAGGCTATCCTGTTTTCCTCCTTTGCAGAGAATGAAAGAGTTGTGTTTTTTGAACTAGAACTATCAAAATTGTTCATTCAGCATGGTCTGGCTGGTGGATTCTGTGAGTTGTAGCCCCAAAAGTTACTCCACAAATGGACAGAGCTTCTCATTGCATGTTCATCTATGAAACGCTATAATGTCATAGCATAGCATAGCATAGGATAGCATAGGATAGCATAGCATCTCATGAGTTTATCCAGACAATATCTAAAAATATACCTTAAACAAGTAGTTTTGATGAACCCAGGGTCCTTCTTCTTTTTTGCTGCGATGGAAATTATCTCTGTCCACAAAGGTGAAAATTGGAAATCCCTCTGTACACAGAGCTATCAAATAATGTCCATTCATTGTAATAGTTTCACTTTATATTATAGGAGACAAAGCAATGGAGGATAGGGGGGCTTGGAAATGTTTCATCCACAGGGTCGCCATGAGTTGAGGTTGACTCAAGAGCAGCTAACAACAGCAAGAGTTTTGGAATGGGTGCAGTACAAATGTTGTCAGACTACATCTCCTGTCATCCCTCATCAGCATGCTGACTAGAACTGAGAGGAGTTGGATTCCAACAACATCTGGAGGGCCACAAGTCACCCACTTTAGTTGTAGGCTTTCATACAAGAAAGGGTTGGCTTGCATTGGAGGATTAGAATTTGTATGGCACGTGTTCCAAAGTCTATTTTTCAAACATCATGATTTCCTGGAACAGGACACCCAGAACAAGACCAGCTGCTCACCCAAGTCTTCTGCCATTCTCACATCTTTTTGGATGGGAGTGGTGTATGTGGTACCTTTTTAACTTTAGGTTGGTGTGGTTACTTGAAGACTCATTCTAACAAAGCTGCAAGGCTTTTCTCACACACTCCTTCATTCTGGGGTGGCAGTGCTTGTTGGGAAGGAGAAAAAAAGATTCCATAATTTATTTTTTATCTCTTAATGAAGGGTATTATAGTGGTTAAAAACACTGCCAAGCAAGCAACCTGTAGAGAAGCATAATCTGTGATCTCAGTGCTTTGAGCAGATTCTGTGTGGGCTTGAGTGTGTGTGTGTGCGCTTTAAAAAGTTGTCACTATCTGTATATTGAGGGATTCCCATGGTCACTCCTACTGATTCAGTAGATATAATTGCATTTTGGGAAGGAGGCTGCTTCATGGTTGTTGGGTTTGGCTTTGTTTTTAATTGAGAAAGCAGCATCCATCTGTGTTGTGCACAAGGAACCTGCCCAATATTCTACTTTCTGGGAGTATTGTCTTTCTTATTTGAAAAGGAAGAATTACTTATTTCATATCCAATTATTTCCATAGCTTGCAAAAAATTAACATTAAATAACTAAAATCAGCAAAGGATCTTCTGACACCACAAGGGCTAACTAGTTTTATTTAGCATAGAACTTTATTGACTGCAGCCACTTGGAAAATCTGTACCAACTTAAA
This sequence comes from Phrynosoma platyrhinos, assembly GCA_020142125.1. NCBI lineage: Eukaryota > Metazoa > Chordata > Lepidosauria > Squamata > Phrynosomatidae > Phrynosoma > Phrynosoma platyrhinos. Next base: position 211,352,365 of record CM034708.1, on the reverse strand, counting down.
TTTGATAGTCTTTAAGATACCACAAGACTCTGTTGTTTTTGCTGCAATGTCTAACATCACTACCTCTTGGATATTCAGGTATAAATCCCACTTCTATTCCCAACTAGAGAAGGTGTGCAGTCCTAAGAGTAGGGCTTGACTCAAACATAATGGGCAAAGCATGATTTTCAACTGTGAGAATAAATTCTGGCAAGCCACCATCTTATGCCTCTCATTCTCTTTTGCATGTCAGAGGAAGGGATTGAAAGCTGTTAAACTGTTCACAATTTTATGTGACTTCTGGGCTTGGAGAACTTTTGTTCTCTTAGATTGTTTGAGAACAATCAAGAATCCAAAACTCTAACTTGAGCTGGCCTTTTCCTCATTAACTTTAGTTTAAATAAATAATTTTCCAAGTGCAATAGAAACTGAAGGTTGAAAGAGATAGTGAAACAGATTATTATTAGAATTAAGAGAAATAACATAGACATTTCAGTACATACTTGTTTAATTATTTTCAGTTATTGTAATGGATTAGCTTGCATTTAATATGTAGAAGTAGAATTAATTATTGCAATGGATGCAAATTACGTAGCACTTATAACCATTAATTAGGAAGTAGGATTTTTTTTTCTGTAAGTTCTTTTCTCTTGTGTCCCTTCTATGTTGTTCTTATATATAGAAATACTATGCATTTAATAAAAAAGAAAAGAAAAATAAATGGAAGGTTGGAAGTACACAAAGGTGGTGTGAGAGACAGATACATGAGTCCAAGGCTCACCATACACTTCCACATGTAGCAGGCTGACCTATGCTGAATCAAACAAATGGTCTACTTAGCTTGGTAGTGTCTTTGCTTACTGACAGCTGGTTTCCAGTATTTCAGGGGGAGGTGCCAGGAATTAACCTAGGACCTTCCATATGCAGGAATGTGCTCTTCCACCCACTTACTACCCTTCCCCAGTTCTCATAATGTTAAATGGTGGGTTCCCATTATATCTGAATCAGTCCTAGGAAGAGTCAGTTACATTTCTTGCCACTTTCCTACACAAATAAAGCAAATGATCTGACGTGTCTACAAACGATGCTTCAGATTATGTCTGCATAACCCCAATATTTGTAATTGGCATAGCATCCCTGCAAATACTGATCTCCTGTCACAGTGTAGGAACTCACTTTGTGCATGCAGCAATTTTTGCAGAGATTAGTATGCTTATTGTTTTTGTCATGCGCTGTCTATCTGGTTGTTTATTATTTGCTGCCACTACTGTTCTTTGTGGTGAAAGTGATAAGGCACTCCAATTATCTAGAACTGCCAGTATGTATTGATTAGTGCAGACAACATTCACTAATTTGTGAGGTTTACTTGAAAAGTCTAGTAGCTACCAAACCAAATACATGAGTGGCTCCTTTTCTCTGGCTTTCATCCTGCAATAATGGACAGCAATCTCTCTGTGGTGCATATGACGCTGCCTTACACCACTGTTCCATGTGGCACCTCTGATTGAGAAAGACTGTCCAATGTTGCAGGGCACAACCTTACTACCTGAGATCCTTTTAGCCCAGAGAGTCATGCAGCCCTCCAGATGTTGTTAGACTACAGTTCATAGCATTCCTTATCATTCACTATTCTGGCTAGGGCTACTGGGATTTGCAGACCAACAACATCTAGAATCGTGTATAATGCCCATACCAGAGGTTGACCCTGATACCTTTTCATGTACAAGTGTGCACTCAATGTCAAATGACCTTCTTTAGGAAGGGTCAAATACAGTCAGCCATCCATATCCATGGATTCAACCCACTGCGGTTTGAAAATATTCACATAACCCTCCCCCCCCCAAAAAAAAAACAAAAAAACAAGCCTTAATTTTGCCATTTTATATAAGGGACCCATTGTCTATAATGGGACTTGATAATCCAGAAATTTTAGTATCTGCAGGAGATCCTGGAATCAAAACCCAGCGGATACCAAGTGCCCACAGAATTGATTGAATCAACCAATTAGGCCCATAGTAGGGAAGTCAGAAGTCATGGGGAAGCAGGCATCTCTGCTGCATCTCACTCTGCTAACTTGATCTGAGATATGCAAGTTTTTACACATTTATTTCTTCATCACTACCTCCCCATGTCTGTTAATATTTCTCTGTATGTGCCTATGTTTATAAATTGGCCTTTGAGTTCTTATCATTCAAGGCAAGATTGAAGAAATGTTTTATTACTTTGCTGTGATTCTGTGTGTTGCTGTCAGATAGGTTGACCAAGGAACCCTCCCTGCTGCAAGATTGCCCCATCACTGTCAAATGGTGTAAGACAAAACACCCACCCTGCTGCAAGATTGCCCCATCACTGTCAAATGGTGTAAGACAAAACCATCTCTTGTGTCTACTATTCCTGAGCTTCATTAGCTGAAGGGAGTGGTGGCTGGGCTGAAGTGTGTGTTTTATGTAGCCCAGATCTTGGATATGATACCAGAGATAAATAGGCCAGACTTGTTGTCATACACATGTTCTAAAGGCACACTTCAAACAAAGCCAAATAATCACTTCCACTTATTAGTAAAATGTAGAGCTCAGTTTATGGATGCAAAGGACTGAAAAACAGTCTCAGGAAGAGGACAGGATGGGTCCTGCAGAGGAGAAGCAGGAATCATGTCTACAGGAACAATTCCAAGGATCAAACACTTGATTCTAAAACCCAACTTGACTAAAAGCAAATCCTCCCATGGGCTGCTATACAACCCTGCAACCAAACAGCAGGAAGGTTTATTCTCTCAATCAGCTGGGCTGTGGTTTTGACAAGCTAAAAGGAAAGAGTCATTCTGCCACTTGCTTTGTTTCAGCCTTGGAGGCCAGAAGTTCATGTGGAGGGGAATGCATGTGCACCCCAACATAACCTTCATAACAGTCCACTTTTCCTCTGCAGTTTACTCTTTCCCACCCTAATAAAGTCTTCTGAACTGTAAGAGGTTGGCATCTGCAGATGGGAGGTAATTTTCCTTAGATACCACCCCTCCCCCTGGTTCTTTAAACTGGAAGGCAGAAAGCCTCTTTGATCTGAGAGTACAAATTGGAACACATTCAAGTGTGCAAGTCTCTTCCACTTTAGATTGCTTTTAATGGGAGGTACAGTCAAAGGCACATCAGAATATATTTCTATTGAAAGCAGCACATCACATCCCCACTCAAGTGTGCCATTGGATACACATCTGAGTGTGAATGTAGTCTTTTCCTAGCACATTGCTTTCCATGGGGTGTGTACTTTGATGTCTGTTGACAGCAGTGCGGTGTCAGCAACTACTATGTGTGCTATCAGGTGTGCGTCATGCATCTATTTTTACACTGGCAGAAGTAGCCTTTTTCTTTTTTACATAAGTCTGCACTTGTTTCTCGATCATCATATGTTCAATACCACTTAGCAGTATCAGTTTGAAAAACCATGGCTCATGAATTTATCTAATGTCTTTCTTTAACCAAAGTATAACTAAGCATGGAGTTGATTTCTACCTTTTTGCATACATATTTAGATCTTTTGTGCTATATCTAAAGAATCAAGAATAGTTTACAGTGTATTCTTGCCATAGTTGATCTTATCAGCAGCTCTGTAGATTCAATTAGACTATGTTAGACCTGTCCAACACCCACTCCCCTGATTTGTATCAAAGGTGGAGCTCTCCATATTTCAATGGTGCTGTCAAGACTCAAAATGTCCAGAATGTCTAACAGTTGTGTTTGTAACTAGATAGCAAAGGGTCTGAATCCATTTCAGTACCCTATCCAGGTGGTAAAAGCCACTTTGAGCCCTTGACTATGAAGATCAGTGTAAATTGTATCACATATTGTTCAGTTATTTTTTTATCAACACCACTGCCTTTCTGACCTTACACTCAATGGGAACCCGGGCAGTACTCCCAGAATGTATGTTCTGGAATGAAAAATAGTCAACTGATAGTCAAGCAGCTTTAGCTATGTGCTTAGCACTCCATTGATCAAAGTTGTGCAGCTTTTGATTTGCCACAGCTGGCATTTCTTTGAAATGTGGTTTGCTTTGTAGAATCGTACCATACATTTCCCAAAAGTGAATATTGAATGCAATAACTGCACACCTGAAGTTGTGAAAAGACAATATACTTGGCTGTTAAAACACTTTATGGTTCTCCTTCAAATCAGTTTTACGCTTGTCTCTCATTTAGACTGTGTTTTACTTTCCCTTATGGTTTATTAACCACAATAAAGGCTGAGGATGATGATGATTATGATGACAACTATGTTTTTCCTCTCAGTTCTCCCATGTTTCCTTGTTGCTTTCCTGCACTTAACTAATCTTTGCCAGCTTTCACTGTGCCAGATATAGGACAAGGGCATGTCTTGAAAAAAAGCTCAAGCCAGCCCAGCTCAAATCTGCCTGTGATTTCCTTGCCATTACTTTATTCTTCCTATGAGTGCAAAGTAGTGGTGTTTGCTATGGAATGGTAATGTGTTTTTCTTCCAGCATAAAAGAGAAAATGCAAGTGGACATCAGCCTTCAATCCTTGATGGCAGTGTAACTTGAATTTTTCTAAGGGCAAAAAGTCTATATGCTGAGGCTTTTTGGCCCACTTGTACTTCCAGCAGCACAGGAGAATACAGAAGCTGCTTGTGGCATTAGAGAATTTGTCATCCTCCTGTTAATGAAAATATTTCATCTCTGTTGGTAGACATTGTTCTGTTACTTCTTCTCAAACAAAAAGTGGTGCACTGAATCTGTCATTTTCTGCTCATATTGAAAATCCAGTGTAGGGTGGTTCCAGTTATGTACACTGCATTTATTTTTTTATTTTTATTTTTATTTTGTCTTCTTGCAAATGTCTCTTTGAAGGGGAAAACTGGTTTTGTATCTGAAATGGGCAACTCCAATCTTCTTCCTGCTTTCATTACATTTCTTCCTTAGAACCTTCCCATTCCCAGGCTAATGTTAAAAAACATAAATGAGCTTAAACCAGCAGGGTAATTCAATAATAGTAACAAAACAGACACTGTGGGGGTTTCTTCATATTCTTCATTCTGATGTGTTCAAAATACCTATTGAGCATAACTGCATGAATGTTCGGTGCTAGTCTTTTGATATATACTTTATCTTACTTGTGGCTTGACTCCAACCATCCCAACCTGCTTCCAAATATGTTGAGTTACTTCTTTTTCGTGGTCTCTGTGCCTCACACAATAGCGGTTTGCACCTGTGCAGAGACTCCATTCAGAAAGCTGAAAAGCTGCGCTGATTGGTGGGAGCTCTCGCCTCTTCCCATGTACTGAGCATGCCCAATCCCACCAGTCTAATTCCTCCTTCAGTTCTCTTGCTTTTGGATTGCTCTCCAACTGAGTTATATACAGTAGAATTCTGATTTTCATATTGGTTCAAATATATATATTTGGTTCTTCTTAATTTTCTTCTTGTGAGCATTGCCCTAGCAGAGCTTGGAAGTGAGATTTCTGTCTGTTTTTCCACCTGGCTGGGCGCCTTGCTTCTAGGCCTCCAACTCTTTATTTAAGCTCTGTGTTTCTTGCAACCATAAGGTTCCCCTCACTGATGGACATTCTAAGTGCCTTTTTTGTTTCAGTGAGGGCCACATTACCAAGCATTGTTCCATCTGCCGCTCCTTTACCAATGCGACTCTTGCAGGACCCAACACTTGAAACATTTTTGTTGGGAACATTTCCCTCTCTACCACTTTCTGAGTTTTCACAAAATGTATGGCAGTGGTCATCTCTCACCTCCACATCCAAGGGATCAAAATATTTCCTTATTTGGACTATTGGTTACTGGTGGTGTCCTCTCGCACACAGTTGTTCCGAGATGTTCACATCACTCTCTCCCTTCTCACCGACTTGGGCCTCACGGTGAATCCCTCCAAGTCCATCTTGGAACCGGTCAGAGTGGTAGAGTACATTGGCACATCTCTGGACTCTGTCATGGCTCAGGCCTGCTTGCCCACCAGAAGAGCAAAAGCCCTTTGGGCCCATCTTCACTCTATTCTCTGCATGGACCATCTTACAACAAGAAACATTCAACATCTTCTAGGCCTCATGGCCTTGACCACAGTTGTGGCCTGCTTGGTGCGCTTAAGGTTCCGCCCGCTACAAGAATGGTTTCAGCCTTCCAGGATGGTCACCACAGATGCTTCCATGAATGGCTGGGGAGCCCATTACTCTCTCTACGTACAAGGTCACTGGCCCTCTTCAGAAGTGGAGATGCACATCAGTGCCCTGGAGCTCTTGGCTGTTATCAAGGTCTTTCAAGCCTTCAGGAATCACCTCTATCACAGGGTCATCCAAGTTGTAACAGACAATACCACCACAGTCTGTTATATTAACAAACAGGGTGGAACCCATTCATCTGTGCTTCGCCATCTCACTACACAGCTTTGGACATGGTGCCATCGTTGTTCCATTATCCGTTCATCTGGCAAGGATAATGTTCTAGCAAACTCTCTCAGCTGAGTCAAGGCTCTTCAACATGAATGGACACTGTCACAGGAGGCATTTCACCTGATAACATCTCGATGGGGGACGCCTTGCCTGGATCTCTTTGCCACTCCAGAGAATGTGCAGTGTCCACAATTCTGCACTAGAGCAGGCCTAGGGATAGGCTCCCTAGGAGATGCCTTCCTTTTGAGTTGGAGCCATCACCTCCTTTATTCCTTCCCTCTGCTCCTGCTGGTAGTGAGGGTTGTGACCAAAATGACCAAGGACAGATCCAATGCAATTCTGTGGCTCCTTGCTGGCCGAGACAACCTTGGTTTGCCCCTCTCCTCCACCTGTCCAGGGGCCAGTACCTCAAGCTCCCGAACTGGTTGGACCTTCTCTCTCACTCCAGTGGCGCAGTCCTTTACCCAGACCTACACAGCCTCCACATGACAGCTGGAGGATCTAGCCTTGACCACTTCTGTGGGTCTTCTCTGCTTCCAGGAAAAACTACCAAATCGTCTTGCTCCTACAAATGGCAGCATTTCTGTGCCTTTGCCAAAGCCAGGGCTGAGCCCTCTTCACCTGTTCAACTCTCCACAGACTTACAGTTCCTTCTCCATCTGCATGGCCAAGGACTGGCCTTCTCATTCCTCAATGTCTACTTGTCAGATGTTGTGGCTAGCCAGCCCTCTGGTTCGCCATGCACTAAGCTGTTCACCTCGCCTACTCTGAAAAGATTCTTCAAGGGTCTACATCACCTGTACCCTTCGTTGCCTCCACTGGCTCCTTCTTGGTCATTCTCGTTGGTGTTCACACACCTTACTAGGCTGCCCTTTGAACCTCTGTGCTCGGCCTCTCTGAGACTACTCGTGCTCAAGGTGGCGTTTCTTATGGTCATCACTTCATCCAGGAGGTCCTCTGAGCTGACTGCACTGAGCTTGGATGAGCCCTTTCTGATCTTTCACAGAGAAAAGGTCCTCAGACCGGACATCTCTTTTCTCCCTAAGGTGGTATCCCTTTCCACCTTTCTCAAGACATTGTGTTGCCCACCTTTTATCCAGATCCTTCCACACCTCTGGAAAAGACAGTGCACACACCCTTGATGTTTGCCATGCTTTGGCATTTTATGTTCAACGTTCTTCTGAATTCAGGCTGCCCAACAAGTTGTTTGTTATGGTGTACCTATAAGGCAGCCTGTTTCCTCTCAAAGGTTAGCAAAATGGATTGGCCACAAAGGTGCAGGATGGATGGTTATTTCTCCAAATATTTCGCAGTGCCATCCTTGATCTCAGGGCCGTCAACTGCTACATCTCACCACGAAAGTTCAAGATCATGACTCTTCAATCCATCCTCCCCTTTCTCCATCTTGGGGATTGGTTCGTGTTGATTGACCTGAAAGATGCTTACGTTCACATTGCCATTTGGCCTCAACATTTCAGATATCTTCACTTCACAGTGGATGGATATCTCTATCAATAAAATAAATCCTGCTAGCTTATGAACTTGCCAAGCACACTCCTCCTGTCGGTATGCATCCACACTCAACCAGGGCTATCTCCTCATCTGCTGCCTTCCTCAGAAGTGTCCCCTTTCCTGATGTTTGCAAGGCAGCTACGTGGTCTCAGCCTTCCACATTTGCCCAGCACTACCAGCTTGATTGCAGGTCTCATCGGGATGCCAGCTTTGGCCATGCCGTTCTCTCTTCTATTCTGCAGTGATCTTCCCACCTACCACAGGTAAGCTTATTAGTCACTATTGTGTGAAGCACAAAGACCACGAAGAAGGAACAAGTTGCTTACCTGTAACTGTGGTTCTTCAAGTGGTCATCTGTGCCCTCACACAAACTTGCCCTACTTCCCCTTAGTTAGGTCCCTGCTGGTTTCTTGCCATCGACTCGAAAAGAAGGAGGAGCTAGGTTGGTGGGATTGGGCATGCTCAGTACATGGGAGGGGGCAGAGCTCCTGCTAATCTGTTCAGCTTTCCAACTTTCCAAATTGAGTCTCTGTGCAGGCGCAAACCCTATTGTGTGAGGGCACAGATGACCACTCGAAGAACCAGTTACAGGTAAGCAACCTGTTCATTCCCATCATACCAACCAAAGCAGACATTAGCCATATTGGCTAGGAATGATGGGAGTTAGTCCAGCACATCGCCAGTTCAGGGAGGGTGGTAGACTCACCATCTTTGGTGTGTGTGTGTCTTAAAACAGAGGTTGGATGGCCATCTTTCAGGAGTGCTTTTGTGTATTCTTGCATGTCAAAGGCCCTCATGCTCCCTTTCAATTCTATGATACTATGGATTCTGTGAAAGCTGCATTATAGGCTGATGAAATTGTAAAGTCTCTCTGGTCACTGGCATAGACCCCCCCCTTCTCCACCCCCATCTTGTTCACAGCTGATTCAGTGCATTCCCTCCATCTACCAGGAAATTTGTCCACCTGTTGCATTGTAGGAAAACACAGTCTGTTAATAAATTATAATCTCCTCCTTCCCCTACCAGCATAGTACTTTGCTCCCAGTCTGTATTTACCACAATGACATCCTGCTTCAGATTCTCCTGATGGCAGCAATTAATATTTGAATGCTGAGTAAATTGTGTGTATTGATTATTCATCCTAATTATGGATTACTGTTTCTGGAGTCATCTGATGAAAGCAATAATTCACATTTTGGAGATTCTCTTGTGTATGGGTCTTGAACAGTCTGACATGCAACAGTGATTTTTCTGACCTCTTCTCCTATTTCTTAGCCATTAGTTATTTATACAAAGCTTTTATCGTTTGCTTTTCCACCCAAAAGAATTCTCAAAATAATGAACAGAAAAACAATAAAATATAAATAAAACACAGCAGTTCATCAAAATAAAAATAGATGTGCTTTGATTAGCTGTACCCTTTGGTTGTAGTGCATTGTGTTTTTGGTGTTTTGAGGCTGTGGACTTTTTTTATTATATTGGTTTTGGTTAATAAAATTGTTCTTTAATATAAAAGACCAAAGTTACAAAAGGTGTATAATCAACATCCAGATCTAACACCTCTCACAAATCAATTGAGGATCAACTAAACAGTCTAGAAAATCTGTTGAAATAATGCAGTTTCACTAAAAATCTGAAGACTTGAGAAGACAGAGACCACAAGGATGTAAATTCTATAATCTGGGTGCTACAGTTAAAAAGGCCCTGCCTGTCAAATTTTTGCTGATGATGAAGGGTGCAGAGCAGAGCTTTCCTGAAGACTTCAGCAGGCATTTGCCACCATATGTTTGTTTCAGCAGTGGCTCTATGGTAAGTCCAGGGGCTCAGGAGCATTTAATATTAAAAAAAAAAACCCTAAGAAACTATAACTTGACTTTCTGCTTTCTGCAAAAGAAAACACGTTTCCCAGGACCAGCGTCAACATGAATTGGGGAACAGTTTTCTAGAGAAGGAAATGATTGTGGGATGCTGTGACTGTGGCTACTGAGGTCGAGAATGGCGTGACTGAGCACTGTCGTGCCTAAATGCTCACAAAATTGTTGATGATCTGTGTTACGACCATGCATAAATCCTTGAACAATCCTTAGGTACAGGATAAAAAGGAAAACCAGAGACTCATCTGCTTCAAAATCCCTTTGGCTTCCCCTCCAAGAGCAGGAATGAATTGGCCTCTAACTTCACTAGGCTGTCTTTGCCCTGCCTGTACAGATTTATTTCCTGATGGAAGATGTGGACCCTGTTTAATTAAGTGTGTAGAAATACCATACTTTATCTATGCATTTGCCAGCATTTAACTCTGCTGATCATGCAAGTGAGCCCAACTCCAAAAGTCTGCCTAAGGACTTGTCCTGGCTTGCAATTGGACATCACGGGTAGGCAACCTTTCCCCTTTAAGGGCCGAGGGACTTCAGCTCCCAGAAGCCTCAGCCATGTTGGCCAATAGTCCCATATTGGCCTATAGCTCCTGGGATTCTGGGAGCTGAAGTCCCTCGGCCCTTAAAGGGGAAAGGTTGCCTACCCCTGGGACATCACTTCTAAGTTTAAATGATAGGGATATGAACAGTTGCATGACTACAGAAGCTGTTCCACCATGGAATAAGTTGTCTAGGGGAGATATGGAAACTTCAGCCTGGTGAAGAGAAGACTAAAGGATGCACTCTTTAAATATCTAAAAGGCTGTCATAGAGAGAAGGAGGGCAGGTTTGTTCTCTGTTGCTCCAGAGGGTAGGACCAGGTCTGATGGCTTTAAGTTACAGGAGAGTAGATTTTGATTGAACATTAGAAGGAACTTTTTTGACAGTAAGAGCTGTTCAAGAACCATTGCTTAGAGAAGTGGTGGAGTCTCTTTCTCTGGATGTCTTGAGAATGAGACTAGACAGCTATCTGCTGGGAATGCTCTAGCTGGATTTCCTATGTTGAATGAGGAGTTGGATTTGATGGCCTATGGAGACCTTTTCCAATTCTATGATTCTGTGACTTATTCTTTGATTCTTAGGAGCTTTTAAAGGAAGATTTCATAGACATGTATCATTGATAGGTTAGGTATGGGGCACTGGACTAAGATGTCTCATAATATGTCTGCAATCGCAAACACGTACCAAACCAAGGAACACTGTTGCCTTCAATCCCTACTTGTTAATTTCCTCAGCAGTCCTTTGGCCACTTTTGGAAACAGTTGGCTATGCTGCACGGGCCCATGGCCTCTTCTATCAAAGTGGTTCATCCAACCAGCTTACAGTGGGTAGTTAAACTATAAGGTGTGGTGATATTCCTACAAATATGGCCCTTTTGCCTTCCCAGCTTTGGTATTAATATAGCCCAGCTCTATTTTTGCTTCTCCTTCCATGTTCCCCATTGTTGTAAATTTCCTATAATAAATTGAATCCCCAGTTAAGCAATTCTTGTGCCATTCTTGAAAATTTTCAGAATGACAGTACCAAATAGATATCCCTTCATAACATCTGTCTTTTTGAAAGGTGGTTTTAGCAAAAGTTTCATGGTTCTTGTGTGTGTGTGTGTGTGTGTGTGTTTTAAAAATTATATTTTCTGAGCAGTTTTCATGTCAAAGTTTCATTGCTCTCCCAAACCCATGAATTGCAGTGGGGCTGAAATCTAAATGAATCTACAGATTCTCTAGTTGACTGGATGTTTGCTTTTAGCACTAGGTTATATTATGAATGGAGGAAAAGTGAATCTAGAACTGCCATAAACTGTCAACAAATTGCCCTTATCCTTCATTTAAAAAGGGGCTTCTCCCTCCATTTTGCATTAGGCATGGTTTTAGTACAAATGTATTTGAACCCTCCTTTTTGTTTCTTTTTACCTTGACAGTGTCATCAGCAAAGTGGTCTCAACGCCGGAGGCTAAACCATCCACTCTCCTCCCTCGGCCAAAAACGCCACCTCCTCCACCATCCCCAGCACCAGTGCCTGTCCTTATAACCGCACCTCCTCCTCCTATAGTTCCTTCTCTGCCTGCAACTGCCATTTCTCCAGCTCTGATTCCACCACCATCTCCTGCGATGTTGTCTGTGGGAGGCTCTAAAGCGCCAGTTCGGAGTGTGGTAACAGAAACAGTCAGTAATTATGTGGTATGTATTTCTCTGTGTGTGTTGATCCCTATTATTGGGCTCATGTTTTAAGCATGTCTTTAACTTCACCTTTTCCCATCAAATCAATACATATCCTTTTTTAATGATAGTTTTGATGATATTTTGATTTTGCACCAACTCAATTCTTTTTAGTGAGAGTTAATTTCAGCTTATTTATTATGAAAATTGAACATTCAGGGTTTAACCCCTTCTCCTAACCCTTTAAAAATGATTTATGGCAAAGCTATTAAACATCCTTGTTTTCAGTTTAATAATAATAATAATAATAATAA
>CM034708.1:211325737-211339987 GCA_020142125.1 Phrynosoma platyrhinos | reverse complement strand
ATTTAAAGGTCTTGGTCCCACTGGCGCTGCTGGGTGTTAAAGGGACAGCCCAAGCCCTTCGGTGACTTTCTGCCACTCCCTCTCCTCCTGGGGTGGCTCCTAAGCCCCTATGCTGCCTCCGTGTGCGCGTTGGCGTTTGGGGCTGGATTTAAAGGTCTTGGTCCCACTGGCGCTGCCGGGTGTTAAAGGGTGGTAAAGGGACAGTCCAAGGCCTTTACATTTTGTGAAGGATCTTTGTTTAATTTTAAACACTTCATTGGCTAAAATATCTTCTGTTACAAACAGATTGATCTTTTAGTGTAAGACAGTAACTCATATAACCTGTTCAAGGGGGAAAAACATCACACTCATGGAAGATACAATAGAGATTTACCTGTATTTGGTTTTAAGTTAGATTGGGAGCCATATTAGGAAAAATCAGGATACTAAATAAATAAATCGCTGTATTTTGGCAATAATATGATGTTTACTGTTTTATCGAAACTAAGTTTAATGTATGCAAGTAACACATCCCCTCATTGATCACAGTCAGACTTTTCATTTTTTCAGCCAAATAATATTTAATAAAAAATATTGTTTTGGTGTCTGGGTGGAAGAATGGGCTCATATCCTAATTCTGACACATCCTTTTCTGAACCTGCCTGAGGTAGTGATTTGAATATTAAACTAGGATTTTGGGAGACCAGAGAACAAGAGTGCAAATTTCTGCTCTGCCATGGAAACCCACTGGGTGACCTTGGCAAGTCACATTCTCCTAGCCTGAGAAGAAAACTAAGGCAAGCTGCACCCCCCCCCCAGACAAATCTTGTCAAGAAAACTCCCATGATACATTTACCATAGGGTTGTCACAAATCAGAATGGGCTTGAAGGCACACAGCGACAATTGTCACTTTTTATGTACTGGGAATTATTAACAATGACAACAAAAATAGATGCAACAAGAATAAATTTCAATGAGCTGTAAGCGAAATGGGAGGTTTACTAAGGCTTCTTGATAAATGCCCCAAACAACCTCTTATAGCTTTACTTTCTAGTATTTGCTAATAAATCTCAAGGCTGACGAAGCACTTTTGGTTAATTACCAGATTTCAGCTTTCTGTAATTTACTGGTAAAAGGCCAGCATTCACCATGGTAAATTGATAGAAAGCCCAAAATAAATTTCATAATTCCAGCATTTTTCACACCTTATGTTTAACATTTATACCTGTCACTGGCAAATGGTGCTATGTTTTAGAAAATGTTGGAGATGAATTTTGGTTATTTACTGGAGACACTTGGCCTTGTAATAACAAGTAAATATCCAGCAGTTTGATTTTTTGAAAGTGCCTCTTAAAAGCTTAAGAATTAGCAGTAAATATGAAAATTTACAAGATGCTGACACACTTACCAAATCTATATCCATGTGAATTACTTATTGTGAAACTTGGGGATGAGATGAAGGTAGATTGGAATCTACTAGTAAATCTCTGGGTAATTTCCACTAGATCAGCAAGAATTTTTTATTCTATCACCACTTGACCACCAATCAGGTTACTGAAAAATGGCTGGAGAGAGGACAACCCAGGAGTGAGTTTTTGTATGGAAGGACATGTGAGCTAGGCTTTGGTATTGACAACTCATTCCTGGACTGCTGAGAAGCAGTCTTTTCCTTAGCTCTTAGCATATGTCTTCACCTGAACCACAGTTCACATTTTGATCTGGTTGGTGGATCTCATGGTTCTAGTAAAAGAACACAATTTAGGTCCCAAAAATGTCTTTCCCTGTTGTAACTCGAATAAGTTTCCAAACAACATGCATCTGTATGAGAAAGCCCATTTATATGTGCGATATACTGTACAGGATGTAACACCTCTTTGCCAGATGTGACAATTTACTTAGTTTATGTCTTGTAATGTCTGTTTTAATTATGTTTGGGGTTTTTTAAAACCTGGCTTTCATAGAACGACTTAAGGAGCTGGGTATGTTTAGCCTGGAGAAGAGAAAGTTAAGATGTGATATGATAGCCCTGTTTAAATATTTGAAGGGATGTCATATTAAGGATGGAACAAGCTTGTTTTTTGCTGCTCCAGAGACTGGGACACAGAGCAATGGATGCAAATTGCAAGACAACCCTGAGCCCATATCCTCTGTGGCCTTTGAGGCCAAAAACCTTGTGTACATCTAAAATTAAGGGTGTACACATGCCACACAGTGGGCCCATATTGGGAATTTTGCCTGGCTGCTTGTTTCGGGAATGCACACCTGACATTTTTATGGATAGTGTGAGTACAGACATCCTATGTGAAATGGCTTCCTGAAAGTACAACCTTGATCTTGTTCAGTATAAAAAGTTAGTAAGGCACTGCCCTGGGTTTGTAAGACATGAGCAGAGCTAATAATGTCAGGATCTCTTGGTGGTCTCTCATTCATAGATGTACCATAACTCAGAGCCAAGATGAGGACATATGACAGCAACAAATTGCCCTTTTTTGTTGTAGCTTAAATGTATATTTGTGGGATGCAGTGGCTCATGTGGTTAAGATGCTGATTGCAAGATCGGCAGGTTGGCAGTTCGAGGCCTGGGTGCTGCATGATGGGTTGAGCTCCTGTCACTAGTCCCAGCTTCTGCCAACTAGCAGTTCGAAAGCATGCAAATGCAAGTAGAGAAATAGGTACCACTTCCCAGTGGGAAAGTAAACAGTGTTCTGTGCAATCATGCTGGCCACATGATTACAGAGTAGTCTCTGACAATGCTGGCTCTTCAGCTTAGTAATGGAGATGATCCCCTATGGTAGGACATGACTTGATAACCTTGTCAATGGGATACCTTTACCTTTTTAAATGTAGATTCTGTTGAAGTTAGTGGGAGCTATGTTAGTTACACCTAGGTTTTCACAGTGATTGCACTGGGACCTAAGTGTGGCTAACTTGCTTTGGATCTAACCCAAAGGGCTAAAGCAATGCATAAATGAAAACTCAAGTTCATTGCCTTTTTCAGTTCTCAGGATTTCCCAGTCTACAACTTGAGATTTCAGTTTATAGAATGAAGCAAACAGCTACAACCACTCTTCCCTAGTTGCTGCCTAAACCCATCATAAAATATCTGGCCCAAAGTGCAGCTTATCATAAAATAAGCTGCTGTGTGATTCAGAAGGAGGATAGAAAAGGGGAGTACAAATGAGAAAAGAAATTCCTTCCCAATTTTATTGGTGGGCAGCTGAACCACAGAGGAATGATTGATCTGCTTATGGCCAAACAGGAATCTTGAAATAGAGATTTAGCTCCAGATCAAGTTCTAATCACAAAACCACCATCTTGATCAGATAGAACTTTCCTGAAATACATTAGAGGATGAGTTTTGATATTCGAGTCCAGTTTTGATATTAGAGTCCTGTCATTCTGTGAAACAGAAAGAGAACTTTGTAAATCAATTGCTTGTAGGAGATATGAGTTTGTCCTCAGCTAGAAAGGCTGAATGTTTACACAGCACAAGCAGACAGACAGGTTTAGACTCTCTGGTACTTCTGTGGGTAATGCCACTTGGTACCTACAGTTTTATGCTTATCAGCACATGATGCTTTCTAGTTTCCAAACCTGCTATGACAGTCTTACAGAGCACACCTTTTAGTTACAAGAGAAATCACTTTGTGTATTCAGTCTGTAATGCAGAAGTTCTGAAAAATCTCATAATAGATATATGCCGGTTCCTTTGCTTTACATTGTCCAGAACCATCCTTTTAAAATATATTTATGACCATATGCTTCCTTATAACAAAATGGCCCTAGGGAAATTTACACAGTAAAAACAATGTTAAAGCTGTTGTTGTTTTTGTATTACAATAGAGACTTGGAAACACCAATACTAAAAATATAAAATGCCTGAAAGAAAAGAAATGCCTTCTCCCAGCAATAAAAATATACTAATGTGGGAGCCAGGTGAGCCTCCTTGAGGGAGAGCATTCCATAAAGAAGGTTGTTGAGAAGGTCTTCTCTGTCATTGCCACCCACCTAACTTCATTTTGCAGGGTCATGTGGATAAAGGCTTCAAAACATCATAGCCTGGGTAAGACAAGATCTAAGGATTTTGTTAGTATAGAGGAGAGTTCTGACATACTTGTTAAAATTTATTGAAGTTGGGAACATAGTTCAGGCTTTGTGTAACAAAGGCTAACTGCTACCATCTTGGATAAAATTATCATCAGTAGCAAGCTAGAGATAACCTTTCTTGAAATCAAATACAGTGGGCCCTCCCTATCCCCTGGGATTTGGTTCCAAGATCATCACCAAAGTCTGTGGATGCTCGAATCCCATGATATGCAGTGGCATTGTAAAACAATGTCTTTTATATAAAAGGGCAAAATCAGTTGCTTTCTGGATATTTTTTTTTTTGTGTGTGTGCCTGTGAATATTTTTGAACCATGGTTGGTTGAATCCATGGATATAGCATCTGCGGATCTGAGGGCCAACTGTAAGTACTGTATTGGAATTCCCTGGCACTTTTCTCACTCGCATATAAGTTAAATTTGATAGCATTGTGGTCACTGTTTCCAGCTGGTTCAGTGACTCTCACATTTCACACCAGGTATCAGGCAATTCCACTTAGGTTTCATTCAAAGGTTGTCCTCCATCTGGTTGGTTCCATAACCAATTATAAACCATTATTTAGAATATCTAGAAATTTTACTTCCATAGCCAATTTTAATTGGTCATTTAGCATATCCATGCATTTTACTTCTGTGCTATGACTGGAAAGCACCTTTATCTGGTCAATGAGAGGTAGTTAAAGTCACTTTTTTCACATTATCTCCACTGAATGCTTTCTGATTTCTCTCTCCATCCATTTCATGCTCCATCACTGAGTATTTGGGGTGAGGGTGACAAATGCATGTGCCTAGTACTAAGTAAATTTTGATGCCTGGCATTACCACCCTTACTGACTCTGTGGAAGAGTTGGCATCTGCTGAGGTTTTTAGCTTTCTCAATAGTATGCTTTCCCTCACATTCAGAACAACACCTCCACTTAACACCCTTCCCTTCCATTTCTAGAGAGCTTCTAATCAGAGATGACCATATCTGACTGGTTCTCCATCGGATTTCTGTCACATCTACTGTATCTATGTTTTCCCTTAAAACCAAGCCCTCCAGCTCTCCCATTTTGGCATTGAGGCTTCTTGCCTCCAGTTTCATTTCACATGAGATTTCATCTAGTGTGAAAGAACCAATATGGTAGAGTAGTTAGAGTACCAAGCTTGGGAGAGCCAGATTCCAGTCCCCATTGACTCATGAAATGTGACCTTGGATCAACATCTCTCTCTCTCTCTCTCTCTCTCTCTCTCTCTCTCTCTCAACCTGACCTACATCACAGAGTTGTTGTAAAAATAAAGTCAGGTGTCAGAGAGCACTATATGGTGTCCTTTAAGGATAAATGCAATAATCAGTGAACAATCTAGGGTTGTTCCAGAAAAATCCAGGTGTGGGGACTATTTCTTCTTCTTCCCAATCCCTACTTCACTTACAATAGCCTTTTATGTTGCATCATGTAGCCATTTTAAATTCACCAAGTGATAAAACAAAGCAATCATATGGTGGAATCAGTTATGCAGAAAGAACTGGGAGGAGTGTATATTTGTTGGTGTCTTCATAATTACTGCAGTTTCATATATTTTTAACATGGGTTAAAAATATAAAATGGAATTATTTATCCAGCTTGTTCAAAGTGCTTTAAATTCTATTTACATTCTTAATACTACCTTGAAAATCTTTCCGTAGATTTATCTTGTAAATGTAATCTTTTATTTTGATTTTATTTAGCCCTCAATTCTGCAAACCACTTTTTTCGGCACATGTGGGTTAAATCCCATATTTCTGTATGTGTCTAGTACTAAGAAATAATCAGCTATTGACACGATTCTGAATGGCTAATGTCCAGCTGACATCGTGCCAGAAATAGTATTGTTATAGTTACAATTAACATAATTATTTATTATGGCCTGAACATTTATCTTAGTGAATAGAAGGGTAAATGGAAGAGTAAAGGAGGCATATTCTATCAGGCTGTTGTTGAATACTGAAAACCTTCTCTCTCACACACATTCTCTCCCCCTTCTCTCTTTTTCCATTTACCCTTCATTATAAATGTAGCTGTGACATAAATGTCAAAGGAATGGAAAGTTACTCAGTAACAATTTTTATACCCTTGATCTTATCAGTTAGTTGAGTTGGAAGAGTTTGGCTAATAAGTAATAACACAGCAATCCAGGCACCCTGTGCTGTATATATTAGGACCACATCATCAAGATTGTCTTCTGTGCAGGAGGCAGTGGCTGCTGGCAGTGGTGTTCCTTGGTCCCCCATAAGGAACAAAATTGGCATCTTGGTGCCCTCTCCAGCATCAGCCCCAGTTTGTCAGACAGTTTGGGCAGAAGTTGATAGTTGAAGCCCATGAATTCTTTTCTTTTTTCTTGAGCTGATTTGAATACAGAGATAAGGGGTGGATGGTTTTGCATGAATCATATAGCACCACTCCCTTAACTTACAGAAGCTTCACCACCCAGACCTTCTCTTTCATGTCTCTGAAGAGGCATTGAAACACCCACGGCATTCCCTCTGATGTACAGCCTGCTCTTTGTAGTCCATGCTGGCCTCTGTTATGTCCCAGTTTTCTGTTGTTAGCTGTCCTTTTAAAAAGCCGAGTTTTCAGTCTTTGCTAACAAGCAGGGCACCTTGAGCTAAGTGTGTTCTGGGAGATGTTGTTCCTTGGCTATTCTGGGCTACACTCTTGATGTTTGGTTCTCCCTTGAAAACAAGGGACACATTTTCTGGTGTTTGAGGAATCTGCACATGCAGTAGATTTTACCTCCCTAAGTTATGGGGAACATTTAACAATTTTTGTTAACTTTGAGAGGACTAGCCATGTTGGTCTGTTGGAGCAAGAGAGAGAGGAGCTTTATGTGACACAAACTGCATGCATCTACGTACACCAAATAACACTGGTCTTTAAGCTGTCACAAGACACTTTGTAATGTTTATTCAGAAGGAGTTTATAGGGAGGAAATGGGTGGGCGGAGGACACATTTTCATATATTGTGTCCATGCCAATAGCGTACTGTGATGTCAGCTACTCCCCAGAAATACTCAGATTGGTTCAATTATTGCTTTGGGGGATATCCAGGAGGTAAGCAGCAGCCTTTAGTACTCCGTCTGACCATCCAGGCCTTCATCTTCTCCCTACTTCTTTTCTCCAGATTCGAGATGAATGGGGGAACAAGATTTGGATCTGCCCTGGGTGCGAGAAACCAGATGATGGCAGTCCAATGATTGGCTGTGATGACTGTGACGACTGGTATCACTGGTAAGTGGTTCATGAGCCCCTCTCTTGTTCTGTCAGGCAGCAGAACAACTTTCTCCTTAGCAACTGTTTCAGTTATAGTCATGTGAAATGCACACTGCTTTGACCAAGTTTGTGAATTTGCCCATTTCCAAAACAAGTAATATACTGATTCTGGTGTGGTGGTTTCCCTTTCCCAATCAGCTGGAGGCTTTCAGCTCCATTTTAAACTGACTGACAAAGCACTGTTGTAGTTGGAGGCAAGTGTTCTCTGAATTTTATATTTTTTGGCTGGAACAAACCCCAGCAATGTGTTGGAGCCACAGAATAGACTTGTTCCACAAGCTGAGTGACTTGCTCAATTAACGGATATGGTTTTTTTTAAAGTTCCATTGTGTAACCCATCTAGGTTTACAGCTGACTCCAAAAGGTACCAAAAAACCCACTTTTTTTTTCACTAGCCTGTGGCATCCTCTGAATTCTGTCACATTAACAGTGTCGCATGTTCTGTAGTGTTGATAAGTGCATGTCTTTAAAGAATTATGGTAAAAAGGCAAGGGGACACTTGGACCCCAATTAAAATGAACTGAGGATGCAGCACTGCATCCTAGGGAGTGACCAGAAAAATGGAGATAGATCTCCAAAGTTGCCAAAGAAAATTGCATTATTACTTTCAGGTTCATTCCCATGTTTCTGTTGTGCTCCTTATGTTTCCAATATAGCATACTTTTTATCAGAGGCAAATCGAGTCTCCTTTATCAGAAATGCTTAGGACCAGAAGTGTTTTGGATTTTGCATTTTTTGGATTTGGATTCAGGGGGGATTTTGGAACACCTATATTTGCATATACATAATGATATATCTTGGAGATGGGACCCAAGTCTAAACACTAAATTCATTTATATTTTATATACCTTATACACATAACCTGAAAGTAATTCTGTACAGAGTATTTTTAATAATTTTGTGCAGGAAACAAAGTACACTGAACCATTGGGAAACAGAAGTTTCCCTCTTTCAGACAGCCATTTAAAAATGTAAGTTTGGGAATATTTTGGATTTTGGAATAAAGGAGGCTCAATCCATAATTCGGAAAGTAAAAATCAGACAGGGCATCATAAAATTTCACTCAAAAAGTGTAAACAACCACATCATTGTATTTAAGAAAACCTTTATAAGAGTTCTTTTGTAAGAGTACCTCTGGGAATCTGTGTTAAGACATTCAGTGCCTTATTTTATTCATTCTTCTCCTCTGACATTTTTCAATGAGGGAAAATAGTACAGCAGTAAAAGATCAGCAGTCTGAGTTTTTGGGGGTCTTTGTGGAATCAAGATACTATCCCTATATAGACATACCATTTAAGAGGTACTCCATAATCCATCACCCAGTTTTTTACAAATAATTTGGAATCATTGGCAAATTTAACTACTACTTTTAACCTCTAATTTAATTGGATTTTTTCCTGATCCCAGTACCAGATTAGTGTAAGGATTTGTCCAAGTGAAAGTAAGTCTGTAGTGAAGGTTTCACACAAAGTAAAGTTTAAAAATGACAGCAGGTGTTCAACTTCTGGGGAATCTTCATCCATTTTCTTGTGTTTCTCTCCGTGTCATCAAATGCACAGGCCTTGTGTCGGAATTAAAGCTGCTCCCCCGCAAGAAGTGCAGTGGTTCTGCTCCAGGTGCGCCAGCAAAAAGAAAGACAAAAAACACAAGAAGTGGAAACACAAAGCCCACTGAAGTCTGTGTGAAGATTTGTCGGACTGTCGCTGCAGCACTTCTCGCCAGCCTTCTTTTGAGGCGGGCGCTCAAGCAGCCTTCTGCCGCCTCATCCATTGGCATCAGGTTTCAAGGATTATGATTCTTGGGAGAATCAGGAACACACAAACAGACTGCCAGCTCTGAGCTGGCCTTTTCCCCCTCCCTTTTTCATCAAACGGTTGAGTCTTGATCAAGAATTGCCTGCCTGCTGAACTCACCTTGCTGAAAGCAGCAAACAAGAAGAATCTGTAGCTCAAGGAGGTGGCTGCTCTCTTTCTCAGTGACAGCAGTGACACTTGTAAATATTCCTGCCATCTCTGAATTGCTCTTTCCTCTTGCGAGTCCCTCCTTTAAGAAACAGACTGGTAACCGCAAGCAGCTGTCCTTTGGGAGCCACTCAGCCTCCTCTCTCTTATAACCCAGATAATCATAAAAGATACATGATGGGGGTGGAAAGGGGGGGCAGTAAATATTTTTTTCTGATAAGAATGTATGAAGCTGTTCTTCTTGCTTTCTCCCTCCCTCCTGATTTTTAAAACCTAACGTAAATAAAACATGCTTTAGTTTTTTTGTGAACTAACTTCTGTTCTCTTTTTGATAACTCTGTTGTGACCATTTTTCCCCTTTGTACATTGATGTTGATTTTGTTCCTTAATTCTGTAATATGAGACAGATTGTTCCACCTACCCTGCCCTTCTGAATTTAATCTGTTACCTTCTTTCTCTTGTACTTCTACATTTTTAGTGGTGCATCCAAGCACTTCAGATAATAGATTTTCTTTTTCACTCAGTATCTACAATGAACTTGGGGTTATTTTCAGAGTTTTGGATAGGGTGGCATCTTAAGATGCATAGTCACACTAATATTTCCTACAGTTATGTGAGCTTATATGGATTTCTAGGGGGAAGATGTTTACATTCCCCATCTTGTTGCCAGTGTTGTTTCTCTCCAGTTTTGTTGGGTAAGTTATTCCTCTGCCTGAAGATACTGTAAAACTGAAGAGATGTAAAAAACAAAAAAACAACAACAAGCAAACCACCAAAAAACAGTGAGGCTGATTAACACTTTACCCCAAAATTACCTCAGCTGAAATGGCAGAATTCGTGCACAGTAGTCACATTTGTGAACGGTGTATCCATGTGTTTCAGAAGCCAGGTTTCTTCTCAGGGTTTACAGACACAATGCACAGGACCTTGATTCCATATTTTTCAGGAAAACAGGGGCATTTAAATGTATGTGCACCATGTCCAATAGAAAGTGCCATGCATACATTTTCCTACTTAAATGTAGGAATTCTTTCCTATCTAGGTTTTAAAAAGAGGTAAGATGTGAAAGAAAGAAACAGTGCATGGAGAATATTATTTATGATAAAAAAATAAAGTGCTACAGCTAATAAATTGGGGAGGGGGTGTCCTTCCCTCCCATTGGTCTCAAGAGAGCAGCAACCATCTCAAAAGCATTTATTTTGATTTTCAGCAGGACAGAATGGATCAGCAGTAACTTGTCCTTCATAGGCATTGCCTCAACTGTGTCTCTGAGGGCTGCCTAGAGTTTACACACTTTCGTTGAACTTCCCTGATTTCTTTTCACACCATCTGCTCATGACCTTACAGTGTCAGGAGGTCATCTCAGCAACTTTCTAGATTTCTTACCACCCTGGAAACTGAATGCTGTACATTATGTAGGATCTAATGCTGGTTTGGCTTTAAACACCCTTTTTTCTGTAGTACATATGCTTCAAATGTGGGTGAGAGTGCACCTGTCTGTCTAAAACATGAGCACTCACCATTTCAAATTATATCAACCAATATTTTGTACATAACATCCAAGAAGGTACATAAGCTGTTAAAAAGCAAAGAAGTTTACCAAATTTAATAGTACCAAAATAACTTGTAGATTGGAATCACCTTCTTTCCAATTTGCAGAAGATCTAATGGTTACTGTACTCATGCATGCTTACATTGACATAGGAAACACATTGTTGCTCCTTTGGTACTATCATTTTTTTTCTGAATCTTTTACATAAATACTTTATTTTTCATGGTAAGTTCATAAGATCTAGATTGGTCACATAACTTTTCAGAGAACAAAGAAATGTAGGTTGCCATTAGATCTTTTTGTTGTTATTAACTGCTCTTGAGTTGATCTTGATGCATGGTGACCCTATGAATGAGATATCTCCAAGACCCTCTGTCCTCCACTGCTCTGCTTAATTCCTGCAACCCCTTAATACCCGTGACCTCCTTAATAATAGAGTCAATCCATCTGGCATGTGGCCTTCCTCTCTTTCTACTTCCTTCCACCTTCGCCAGCATTATTGTTTTTTCCAAAGAGTCCTCATGATGTGTCAAGTACAACAGTCTCAGTTTAGTCATCTTGGCTTCCAGGGAGGTTTCCAGTTTGATCTGCTCTAGGACCCACTTGTTTGTCCTTTTGGCTGTCCATGGGATCCTCAACACTCTTATCTAGCACCACATTATCTCAAATGAATTGATTTTCTTCCTATCATCTTTCTTATCTGTCCAGCTCTCACATCCATCCATGGTAATAGGGAATACAATGGCTTGTATGATTCTAACATTTGTGCTGAGTTGTATATCTTTGCATTTTAGAATCTCTCTAGTTCTTTCATGGCTGCCCTCCCCATTCTTTATCTTCTTCTGATTTCCTGACTGCAGTCCCCATTTCTAACAAAGTTTGGTCCTAAGTATGAGAATTCTTTTACTATTTCTATTTCTTCATTGTCTAGGCTGAACTTGTGAATGTCCTCAGTGGTCATTCTTTTTGTTTTCTTTATATTCAAGATTAAGCCTGCCTTTCTTCTTTGATCTTCCTTAGGTCTGTGAGATTTTCTGCAAATATTATGGTGTCGTTTGCATATCTTAGATTGTTGATATTCCTTCCTCCTATTTTCACTCCTCCTCCTTCTTTGTCCAAGCCTACTTTTCTTATAATATGTTCTGCATACCAGTTAAACAGATAGGGTGAAAGAATGCAACCTTGTCTGACCCCTTTGCCAATTGGGAACCATTCTGTTTCTCCATGTTCTGTTCTGAAAGTAGCCTCTTGTCCTGAGTACAGATTTCTCATCAGTGCTATGAGATGTGTTGGCACTCCCATGTCTTTAAGGGCAATCCATAGTCTTTCATGGGCTATGTAGTCAAAGGCTTTACTTGTCTATAAAGCATATGCTGGTTTTCTTTTGGAATTAGCTATCATATGTTTGCAATGTGATCCCTGGTGCTTCTTCCTTTCCTGAACCCCACTTTAATCTCTGGGATTTCTCTCTCTATGTGTGGTTGGAGCCTAAGTTGCAGAATTTTGAGCATAATTTTGCTTGCGTGGGAGATCAGTGCTTGAATTATGTTATTTTTATTTTCATAGAGCGTCCTGGTCCTTGGTTTGAATTTTCCTTTGATTTCCTGGATCTTGTGAAATAGATCTCTTGTTCTTCCCTTTTTGTTGTTGTCTTCTATTTCTCTGCATTGGTCGTTGTCGTAATTTTCTTTATCTTTCCGCACAAGCCATTGTACTGTTGCATTCATAATTCTTAGTTTATTCCAGACCTGCACAACATGGCAATAGGTAGGGGCCAAAATTTATATAGGCTAAACTTCTTTGGGCCATAGATAGAATTTAATTAAATATTTATTAATTAATAATAAATATTATTAATATTAGTTTGGTCCTCCTCCTTTACCCAGCTCTCTCCTCAGGAGAAAGCCTGGTGGGGGAGCCTTACCAGTCCTTCTCTTCCTCTGCCCAAACTTCTCCCTGGGAGAAAGCTGAATGATGAAGGAGACTTGAGGGGCAAGTCTTTGACCTTTTCCCTCCTCCATTGCCTGGCCTTTCAGGAGAAAGTTGAGCAGGGGAGGACCCTTGCAGGATGAGCATTTGCCTATCCTCCTTCTCCTCCACAGCCCAGCCCTTTCCTCAGGAGAAAACCGGGCAGCAGAGGAGCCTTGCAGGGCGAATGTTTGCCCATCCTCCTCTTTCTCTACCTGTCCTCCATGGGAGAAAGCCGAGCAGCAGAGGAGACTTACAGAGCAAGCATTTGCTCTTCCTCCACCTCTGCTTGGCTCTCTCCTTAGAAGACCAAGCAGTAGAAGAACCTTGAAGTTGTTCCACATCCTAATGGGCCACCTGTAATCCTTTGATGGGCCGCATGCGGCCCCTGGGCCGTATGTCGTGCAGGCCTGGTTTGTTCCTATCTCCCTTTTGTTTTTCTTCTTTTCTTTATTGCTTGTAGTGTTTTTTCTGTCATCCATGTTTTTTTTCTATTTCTTTTGGTTTCTTGGGAGTGTCTGTCTGCATTCTTTGTCCCTGGCTTTGGACCATAGTTCTTCTGGTTCTTGGTCTATTATGCTTGGTACAAATCTGTTTTTTATGTTGTCAATAAATTCTATTGAGATATTATTTAGATCATATTTTGGTATAATCACTAGTTTTGTTTTCTTCTTGAGTCTTACTCTTAGTTTTGATATGATTAATTTGTCATCTGTGCCACAGTTGGTGCCTGGTCTAGTCTTGGCCACCAGTATAGAGGTCTGCCATCTTTTACTTCCAGTTATATAATCTATTTGATTGTTCTGTTGACCATCTGGTAATGTCCATGTGTATAGCCTTCTTTCTGGTTGTATGAAAATTAGATCTACAAATGCTGAATATTTTTCCATATTTCTTCAAAAGGTAAATAAACTCATGCATAAATGTGAATCTTACATTCTGCATTAAATATAAGGAAGTATAAGAGAGATGTTAAAATTACTATTTTACTTCTCTATAAGAATCAGGCAAATTTACTGAAGTCAGGAAACTTGATATTTCAAGTAGCTTTCAAATTTCCTCTGATTTCTACTGTGAAAAGAATTAGGCCCACCTTGCTGGGAAGTTGCACCTCTAATCCCACATGAATCAGTGGCACTTATTACAAAAACTGGATAAAATCAGCACCTGTATAGCACCTACAGGGTGTTTGTGAGCAAACCCAATACAACTTCTGCTTTTTGTCATTTATCTTGGAAAGTAGGTATGTAGCTGCAGGGGTGGGAGGCACAAAATGATGGCATTGCCCCCCCCCATAAGAATTCTGCCTCCCCAATGAAATATTTCTCCAGGGTCCCGTGGCATGTCTAGTATATATAACAGCTGGTGCAGATTTTTTTAACACTCCCCAATAAAA
>CM034708.1:211276472-211287819 GCA_020142125.1 Phrynosoma platyrhinos | reverse complement strand
TCCCCCATCGTATATCTGTACTTTTCATTTTTCTGCCCTAAGTGCAGGTTTGTAACATCTTACCTGATGAAGAAGCCCACGGAGCTTCGAAAGCTTGCAATACGTATATTGTGCATTTTGATTGGCTAATAAAGGTATCACTAATGGATTTTTTTTTGAATTTGCTAAATGGCCAACACAGCTACCCCTGAATGTTTCCAGATTTAATGTTAGCCATGATGTTTTCCCAGACATGTGGCTGTGGAGGGGGAGCAAAATGAGCTTGGCATCCCCCAGATAAGAATTCTGCCCCCAAAGCCATTTTTCTTCAGTCTCCAAATTTCTGGCTGTGCAGTAATGCAGTTGAATGCAGTTTAGGCCTCCAAAGAAAAAAAGGCAGAGAAGTGAACAAGAGAATGCAAAGATAGCAAATATACGAGTTCTAGGTGTGAACAATTTTCAGTGCTTCATTCTCTGCAATGCTAGAAATTGGGGGACAGAAGGAACATTTCATTGTGAGGCAGAATTTTTATTGGGGGGGCCAATGCCAACCCCATTCTCTACCCCTACAGCTACACTCCTGTTTGCCCACAAGATAATGAATAATGGCTTTGGAAAATGCCAGTGACAAAGAACCCAAACTCAGTGGCAGAATAACTACTCTGCCTTCGGAAAGCACTGATTTCATCCTCCTGGATGAAGGATGTCAAGTAGGAAATCTCATGTGTAAAGCAGACCTTTGAGGGAAGTTCCTTCCTGGATGGAATAAAGACTGAAAAAAAGAATCATTTAGAGGCGATGTACACCAACAAAGCCGATTCCTGTACTTGCATTTTGATTTCTTTACTTCCATGGAAGACTTTAAAATAATTTCTAATTCCTGAACTGCAGGCCTACAGCTCCTGTACCACAGAAAGACGTCTTAGTCCCCAGAGGGATTATGTTACCCATAGTCAGGTGGTTGGTACTCCAATTTTCACATTCAAATCCAGGCCTTTAATAAAAGAAAAGAAAAGAAAAAGAAACATTGACTCCAGCAGGGGGTTTCAGAGATGTCATGCACACATTCATGGACATCATGAAATTATTCGATTGGAAGTGGGTTGTGTGAATGTGTTGGTTTCCAAAATGTTGCTCCCAAGGCAGATGGGAATGATGTAGCTCAGATTTTTTTTTTTTTTAGAGCTAGTGTACACGTAAGTGTATTATGCGAATTGCTGTGGATCTTCCATTTGCATCTATAGTTAGTTACCATCACTTTCCTGTGCAAATTTACATCTATTCCCATCTATTCACCCTCCCTCTGCTGTCCAAATTCATGCAAACATGTGCGATAATGAGCATTTCCACCGATTTCCGTAGATAGTCTGGTAAAAACTGTGAAGCCTTTTTCTAAAGAGTTTAAAGAGTTCTTCAGGCTCTCTCACAAAAAAACCCAAACGCCTGTGAATAGCATGTGGCTAGATCATATTATATTTGACTGGGATGAAGACAACTGTGTAGACAAGTCCTTAGTGAGACCATTCACAAATACAAAGGCATCTGATGCTGATGTTCTAAATCACCTATGCTTCTATGAACCAGCCTTTATCCCATTGCTTTCCATGTCGTCTTCTCGGATCATAGCCAGAAATCTACAGGGCTGAGGATAGTGTAAGAGTTCCATATGCAGAAGTCCAGTTTGGTTCCCCCATCACCACCCCCAGAACCCACTGTTGAGCCATACTGGTCCCCCTCCCAGCCATTTATTTGCTATTGGAGAGTGGAGGGGATTGGAGAAGCATCTGGCTATCTATGGGGTAGGTACCAACAGGGTGATCAGATGTCCACCTTTTCCAGGACATGTCCTCCATAAACCTTCTGTCCAGGAGGAATTCCAAAATGTCATCCATTTTGAGCATAAATAAGAAGCTCATTATGTAACATCACATTTGCTGTTCTCCTTTGAGAAATGAGTCTACCTGGCAGCCTATCCTTGCTGCAAATAGCAGGATGGGATGGATCCTTCTAACTTCTTTTTTCCTAGGAACAACAGCAGACAACCTTGGAAATTTCCCATTAAGTTAGATCTTTGTTGTTGTTAGCTGCTCTCAAGTCAACTGCAACTCATGCCAACCCTGTGGATGAGACATATCCAAGATTCTCTGTCCTTGACTGCCCTGCTCAGGTCTTGTAGGCTCAGGCCCATGGCCTCCCTGTTCGAGTCTATCCATCTGGAGTGTGGTCTTCCTCTCTGTCTATTGCCCTCTACCTTTCCCAGCGTCATTGTTTTTTCTAAGGAGTCACACCTTCTCATGAAGTGGCCAAAGTATGACAGCCTCAATTTGATCATCATGGCCTCCAGGGATAGTTTAGGCTTGATCTGTTCTAGGAACCATTTGTTTGTCTTGTTGTCCATCTACAATATCTTGAGCACTCTTCTCCAGCACCACATCTCAAATGAGTTGATTTTCCTTCTATCGGCTTTCTTAACTGTCCAACTCTCACATTGTGAGGGGGGATACAACAGCTTGGACTATTCTCATTTTAGTGTTCAGAATGATATCTTTGCACTTTAGGATTTGTCTAGTTCTTTCATCACTGCCCTTGCCATTATGGTTTCTTGACTGCAGTCTCTGTTCTGGTCTATACTTGATCCAAAGTATGGGGACTCTTTGACTATTTTGATTTTCTAGTTGTCTAGGATGAATTCTTGTAGCTCTTCTGTGGTCATTATTTTTGTTTTCTTAATGTTTAGCATTAAGCCTACCTTGGCACTTTCCTTCTTGACCTTCTTCAGTAATTGCTCTAGATCCTTGTTGGTTTCTGCTATTAGTATTGTGACATCTGCATATCTGTTACTGTTCCTTCCTCCGATCTTCACTCTTCCTAGACTCTAAGCCTGCAGTGCAAACAATGTTTTCTGCGTATGTTGAATAAACAGGGTAATAGCATGCAACCTTAACTTGCCCCTTTACCAACTGGGAACCATTCTGTTTCTCTGTACTCTGTTCTAACAGTATCCTCTTGTCCTGAGTAGAAGTTACAAAACAAAATGATCAGAAGTTGTGGCACTCCCATTCCTCTAAAAGCAAGCTCTAGCTTTTTGTGATATATACAGTCAAAGGCCTTGCAGTAGTCAATAAAGCACAAAGTTGGATCTTTACTTAGAATCATAAAGTTCGAAGAGACCACAAAGACCATCCAGTTCAGACCCCCTGCTATGCAGGAATACCTGTTTGGATTGCATTTAAATTCAGTTCAAAGGAAGAATCCCCCAAAAAGCACCACCACCACCTTTAATAACTTGCTACAATACTAATGCAGTGGAACAGAGTATCACAGAAAGTGGTGGGCTCTCCTTCACTGGAGGTAACAAAGGTTAGATAGCCAACTGTCAGAGATATGTTGCTGTTGTTTTTCAGGGATTCCTGCACAGGTGGGGAGTAGACTAGATGACCCCTGGGATCCATTCCAACTCTATTTCTAACTTTGCGTAGCTGAGAGGTGGGCTCTTCTTTTCTCCTATGTTCTTTTCATTTACTCTCACTCCTGTCTCCCCCTTTTACTGAAATCTGAGGTGAGACTTTTTTATGAGCAGCAGATGTGAGATATTCAATATCCTATTGGGGGCAGCTGCAAGACTGAGAATCAGAAATAACTCCCCCCCCTCCATGCCAGCAGCTAAAGACCAAACTGCAGGCAAAACAAAAAACAGGGAAGGAAGGGGGAAGAGATTGGCTGGGAGATGCTCATCAGCTAATTACAACTGCAAATATTATGCAAATAGAGCTTGGCAGTGCAACCCAGAAGGCGAGTTTAAGGGCGAAGATAATGCGAGAAAAATTGAACATCCATCTAGGCACTGGGAAGGCATCCAGAAAGCTTTGCCTCTGATTCATCTCAGGGTCAGGTGGGGTTTGGGAAGGAGGTTGCTTTCCTGGATTTTGATGAAAGATTAGCTCAGTTCTGTCTACCTATATTACTGTCAGTCCTCCATATCCACGGATTCAGCCATCCATAGCTTGAAAATGTTTATATATATATATATATATATATATATATATATTCCAAAAAGCAAACCTTGATTTTGTGATTTTATACAAGAGACACCATTTCATTACAGCATTCTATTTAATGGGATTTGAGCATCCATGGATTTTGATATTCACGGGATCCTGGACCAAAACTCCATGGATACTAAGGACTTACTGTACAGCTGGAATGCACAAGCTAGAATAGATAACACAGGGAAATAATATGCTACATATTCAATATATAATAAAGTCACACATGCATATTGACTATAACTAGATCTCAGAAAAAAGAGTATGGAACTGGAAAAGGAGCCAATTGACATCAGCGAATATTGAAGCAATTCCTCAGTACTTTGTGAAAGGTTGAAAGAATGGAGAGGGTTTTTTGTTGTTGAGGACAGAACTGAAGGAAGTATACATTTATGTAGGGATTGTGCAAGGTGTAGAAAAAGGGAATAAACAGAAGTCTTCTCAGCTGGTAGAAGAATTCAGGGCTAGCTAATGAAGCTGAATGGTGGAAGATTTGCTACTGATGAAAGCAGGGGTCACCTAACTATTTAGGGTTGAGGGATGCATTTTGAATTTTAGAAAAAGTTGTAGGTCTTTTCTCAATATGACAGCTCTGTATGTGCACATGGAGTGATGTATAGATGATGGAATGATGTTGTTTTCTGCTGCTCCAGAGACTAGAACATGAACCAGGGAACAAAATTACAGGGTAAGAAGTTCCACCTAAACAGTAAGGCAAAATCTTGTCAGTAAAAGCTGTTGAACAATGGAATGGACAGTCTTGGATGGTGGTGAACTCTTTTTCTTTGGAGTTCTTTAAACAGATGTCCAACTTTTGGGAGTGCTTTAGTTGTGTAATCCAAATTGGAAGGGGGGTAGACAAAATGGCCCTTGTAACCCCTTGCAACTCTTTGATTCTACCTGCAGTCACCAAACACCAGCTTCACAGGAAGGCAAACTGTTGTGGCTAAATGGCACGTCACCAATCCAAGATCCTGGGTTCAATGTGGTGATATGGTCTGATTCCCCAACACAGAAAACTACTTATTTAAACCAGTAATTCTCAAACACAAGAACCTAAGAAGCATCATGCTAAATCAAACCAAGGGCCTACCTAGCCCAACATTTTATTGCCACAATGGCTAACTAGTTACCTAGGGAAAGCAACAGAAGCAGAACATGAGTGTAGCAACACCTTGTGAAACCCAGAAACTAACAAACAGAGGCATCCTACCTCTGGTAATGGAGAAGACAGGATAGATAGATAGACAGACAGACAGATAGATAATAGCCATTTTGACTAGTAGCCATTCATCTTCTTCTTTTCCACCTCCTCTTCTTCCTCCTCTTTCTTCTTCTTCTTTGAAATCTCTTTATAAGCCAAGATGATGAAACTGAGGCTGTTATACTTTAACCATATCTTGAGAAGACATGACTCAACAGAAAAGACAATAATGTTTGGTAAGGTGGAAGGCAGTAGGAAAAGAGGAAGACCACATTATAAGTGATTGACTTGTAATGAAAGCTGGACCTGAGTCTGCAAAACCTGAGCAGGGCAGCTGAGGATAGGATGACTTGGAGGTCTCTCATTCATGGGGTTGCCATAAGTCAAAGTCAACTTGAAGTCAACTTGTAAGGGCATAATCTAGTTGAATAACACACTAATCTTTTGCATGTTAATTTAGAAGTCAAACTTCATCCAATGAGCATGTATTTCTAGGTAACTATGGACAGGTTTTCTGTAATGCTGATCCACATTAATTTAGGAACATAAGAGCATAGGAAATAGCTTTTCAGGGAACCAGTCTTGGTGTTCTATCTAGTGCACTACTGTCTACATTAACTATCATCAGCTCTCCAGATTTCAGTTAGGAGTCATTCCCAGTCCTAGCTGGAGATGCCAGGAATTTAACCTGGGACTCCTGTACCAGTGAGCTAGGGTCCATGTGAATTTAACCATGTGCTTGCTTATATCCATTTGAAGTCAATGGAAACCACAGCCTGGTCATATCCTGGGATTGGAAAAGGGAGGAGAGGGAGGGAATGGGGTTTGGATATATTGTATTTTAACACTGTAAGCCGCCCCGATTGGTCTCAGAGGGGCGGGATATAAATAAATTTATTATTATTATTATTATTATTATTATTATTATTATTATTATACATTCAGGAGTAAACCCTGCTGTGTTTAACCTGGTAGGGTTGAGAGAAAGTACTTCATGAAACCCTGGAGCAGTGGTTGCTATCAGTGCAGACAATCTGAGCTAGATGAACAACTGATCGGACTCTGTGCATGGGACTTTCCTATGCAATGTTAAATCCAGTGTGCCAACAGGGCTTACACTGAGAAGTGAATAGAAAAGTGTTGAATTTACAGTCATTGTGGAAATGTATGGATGCTGTAGACTAATGGAGAACTGTGTACATATCTCCCTGCTTAGCTACCTGCTTAATAGTGAACCACAACTATAAAGCTGGTTCTTTGAAGCTCTGTCTTACTTGTATGGTTGTTGTTGTTGTTGTTGTTGGTGGTGGTGGTGCTGGTGTTGTTGTTATTGTTGTGTGCCTTCAAGTTGTTTCCAACTTAT
Organism: Phrynosoma platyrhinos; assembly: GCA_020142125.1. Taxonomy (NCBI): domain Eukaryota; kingdom Metazoa; phylum Chordata; class Lepidosauria; order Squamata; family Phrynosomatidae; genus Phrynosoma; species Phrynosoma platyrhinos. The sequence continues at coordinate 211,281,227 of CM034708.1, read as the reverse complement.
GGCAACCCTAAGGTAAACCTATAAAAGAGTTTTCTGGGGCTGAGATTGTGTGACTCGCTCAAGGCCACCCAGTGGGTTTCCATGGCCAAGTGGGGAGTTGAACCCTGATCTCCAGAGTCATAGTCCAATGTTCAAACCACTACACCTTGCTGGCTCTGGTGGTACATCCCATTAATATCAACAGGAAATTGGCATGTTAATCATGATTAATTGAAGGAAGGATGAAATGAATGGAGGGAATGGATCTAGAGTTAGGTAGGTAGACAAAATGTAGAAGCAGTTTAGGTGGATAGGTAGTTAGAAAAAGAGAGAGAAGTATTACATTGGATGGATTGATTAGATGGAGAGAGAGCAAGAAAGAAGGATGAATATTTACTGTACCACCACACAAAAAGTATTTTTGGAATTTGATCTTAGGAAAAGTTTATCATAAACAATATATATAAAATCTTCCTGCATGGCAGAGGGTTGGACTATATGGCACTTGTGATCCCTTCCAACTCTATGATTCTATGATTCTATGATATACAGCTGTGTCCACAGTTTACTTTGTTCACAGTGCTTGGATTAAAGGTGCCCTGTATCGTGATCCAAAGAATGCTTCATTGGAAATTAATTCCATTGAAATCAATAAGATGGATTGCTTTGGGTTTAGAAACAAGGTACTAGTCTTTTTCATTTCAAGGGTTTTAAATTCACTGGTTTGTAGATGAGACTAACAGAAGAAATGCACATGTATTTAAAATAGCTTTTGTGAGCTTTTGCAATAGCTTCACAAGAGATTATGTTTCTGAAATGTAGTAAGATATGCCCCAAAAGAACAAGGAGTCCTGTGGCATCTTAAAGACTGGCAGCACATATTAAAATATCCACATTTTGTGTTACCTATACGCACTCACAAAGAGATAGAGAGAGCACAATCCAGCCAAAGCAATACATTTTTATATCTCATGCCTGTTCAGAAGTAAATCCCATTAAATGTAATTGGTTCAAATTGAAAAGGTCAGTGTACATAGGACAGCAGCCTAAGCACTCTATTGTGGCTCATAGTTTGATAGATTAAAGCAGTGGTGCTCAGCCTTTGTTCCTCCAGATGTTTTGGACTTCATTTCCCAGAAGTCCCAGCCACTATGGTCAACACTCAGGAATTCTGGGGCTTGATGTCCAAACCACCTAGAGGAAAAAGTTGAGCACTTCTAAATTAAAGAGACACTCTAACAAATGAAGTTCATGGAAAATATGTATGTCACAATAAAATTGTTAGCCTTTCAGATGTCACAAGCCACACACACACACGCACACAGTATATGTGAAAGGTAATATATGTGTAGTTGTGTGTAGCAGGTTATACCCAAAGTGTTCACAACCTGTATGGATAATAATGGCATTTAAAAGCATTTGGCTCATTTGTGCCCAGTATCTACAGTGTGTGTCTATTTGTGTGTGTGTTTGTAAAACACAAAATTGGAATAATTTAATCTGCAAAGATACATGTTCTTTAAAAATCAAACCTACCTATAGTTTTGACTTTAGGTTGTGTTTGTGTATGTATCTGTGTGTGAATTTCATAAAATTTAATTCCTGAAAGGAAACAGATGGCCCTTGTGATCTGCATATGCCAAATACCATGTCCTTCCCCAGTCCACCCGGCAAGCAGTCCGAACAATGCAGGGTCCATTCCCCAGTTCTGGATGATGTGCAGCCAGTTCAGCACCAAAAATGACTTGAAGGCACAAAACAACAAGAAGAAATAATTTTCACATTAGCTAAAGAGAGAATTTTTTTTAATGTTGATGATGACTCCTTTATTATGGATTGGCTAACATTTATTTCTTTTATTAATGGAAAGAAAGTTACGGTAATCTAAATCCACCTAGTTTTCATGTCGGCCATTGGAATGAACTCCTAACTTGAAGACAACAAAAAGAAATGGAAATGCATGAACTCATTATATGTTTTGTTAAGGAATGCTGACGGTCTGTATATTTCATTATGCTTTATTTTGTTATATTGTATTTCTTTCAATTAAAAATGTTTTTAAAAGCCCTCTAATGTTTCACTGATTGTTCTTTTCCTAATTTGCAACTCGGGTGAACATATACAGGCTTCCTGGTGATCTCTGATCCAGGACCAAATCTGCTAAGACAAAGCCAGGCAACTATATTGTAGACCTTTAGAACCTATACTGCAGGGAAAGCCAAATTATGGTACCCTCCAAATGTTGCTGAACTCCAGCTCCCATTAACCTTAGCCAGCATATCCAATAGTGAGGAATGCTGGAAACTACAGTGCAACAACATCTTGAAAGAGCACAGTTTCCTCACCCCTGATATACCATCCAACATCTCTTCAGCATAAGCTTAAATATGCTTACATTGTTCTTCCATTGTGGCCAGCAGAACCTGTCTGTTCCACCTTGGCAACCCATTCATCCTGCATGTGTAGAAAGACCGATGCATAAGTATGTCACTAACAAGATGCCAGCCAGGGACCTCCAAGCCTAGGCTGAGAATCATGCAAATGTGGTTAGCCTGCAAGTCCCAGCAGCCCTCACCAGCACAGTGAAGAGAGCTGGGAGTTGCAGTCCAACAGCAACTAAAAGGCAGCATGATTCCCCTTGTCCTAAGGGATAAGCATCAATGTTCAGTCCTCAATCCCCAACTTGACAGTAACCCCCAATGGAACTTATGGAACTTAAAGTCAATGTGGTGTAGTGATTTGAATGTTGGACTAGAACTCCACTAGGTGATCTTGGGCAAGTCACTCTCTCTCAGCCTCAGAGGAAGGCAATGGCAAACCTACTATGAAGAAATCTTGCCAAGAAAACCCTAGGAAAGGGTCACCATAAGTCAGAGTCAGGTTAACAGCATTTAAGAAGTATATTGTGTGTGCATCTTTTGATCATTGTTTTTATCATTTCCTTTGAGATCACCATAAGTGACACCAGGAAAGAGGGACCTCCAAGACATCCTGTTGTTAACAGCCTTGCTAAGGCCATGAAAACTCAGAACAATGGCTTCCTTTACTGGGTCTATCCTCCTGTAGAGTGGCGTCCTCTTTTCCTGCTGCCTTCCACTTTGCCAAGCATTATTACATATTTCCTAATGACTCTTGTCATCTCATGATACATCCAAGGTATGATAGCCTCTGTTTAGCCATTTTGGCTTGTAGGGAGAGTTGGGGCTTGGTTTGCTCTGTTGTTGTTGATAACCACGCTCGAGTAGATCTCAACTCAAGGTGACTCTATGAGACATCTCCAAGCCCTCCTATCCTCCACTATTCTGCTTAGGTCTTGTAGATTCATACCTGTGGCCTCTTTAATAGAATCATAGAATCATAGTATCATAGAATCATAGAATCATAGAGTTGGAAGAGACCACAAGGGCCATCCAGTCCAACCCCCTGCCATGCAGGAAATCCAAATCAAAGCATCCCCAACAGATGGCCATCCAGCCTCTGCTTAAAGACCTCCAAGGAAGGAGAATCCACTACACTCCGAGGGAGTGTGTTCCACTGTCGAACAGCCCTTACTTATTTAATAAACTTATTTATTTAATAAATAAAGTCCATCTGGTCTTCCTCTCTTTCTTCTCCCCTCAACCTTTCCAAGCATTATGATCTTTACTAATGAGTTGTGCCTTCTCACAAAGCGGCCAAAGTATGACATCTTCAACATTTTGGCTTCTAGGTGTATTTCAGGCTTGATCTATTCAAGAACCCATTTGTTTGTCTTTTTGGCTGTCCATGGAACCCTCAGCACTTTTCTCCAGCACCACATCTCAAATAATTTGATTTTTTAAACCACTTTTTTCACTGTCCAGCTCTCACATCCATACATAGTGATGGGGAATACCACAGCTTGGATGATTCTAAGTGCTCAGTTGTATATCTTGACTCTTCAGGATCTTGTCAAGGTTGTTCACAGCTGCCTTTCCAAGTCTTACTGTTCTTATTGCTTGACTTCAGTCTCCTTTCTGATCAGGGTTTGATCCAAAGTATAGGAAATCTTTAACAATTTTAATTTCCTCGCTGCCTAAGTTAAATTTATGTAGATCCTTCATGGTCACTGTTTTTGTTTTCTTAATGTTCCGCAACAAGCCTGCCTTTGCACTTTCTTCCTTTGCCTTCCTTAATCATTGTTCCAAGTCTATGATGTTTTCTGCTAGCAGTACAGTGTCATCCATATATCTTAGATTGTTGATGTTCCTTCCTCCTATCTTCACTCCTCGTCTTTCTGAGTCTAAACCTGCTCTGGGACCCATTTATTGGTCATTTTGGTGGTCCCCAGGGTATCCACCGAACTCTCCTCCAGCCCCACATTTCACTTGCCTGCCAGCTTTCTTCACTGACCACCACCATGCAAAGGAATTGGAAATGCCATGACAAATTATAGTATACTAGTGGAGTGTGTGTGTGTGTGAGAACCCAATTCTGGGGATGGGAAAGTTTATTTACCTTTATTTCTTGAGCATCTCTGTGTCTCTATCCCTCATCCTGCACACACATCATCCTCTTCTCTTGAGAATATGCCTTCTTGGATACTCACACTGGTGTGCATGGAGAGACCCAAGGAGTGTTTGCAAGAGGGGAGGAAGAATGTAAACCTATCAGCAGGTATTGAACCCTCTTGGAGGCCTATTAGAAGGTGAAGAGGATGCTGCATACAAGAATGGGTTGGCATCTTTCTTATGAGGAGACCTTGGAGGCCAAAGACACACACACACACACACACACACACACACACACACACACACA
>CM034708.1:211212593-211242229 GCA_020142125.1 Phrynosoma platyrhinos | reverse complement strand
GAAAGAAAGAAAGAAAGAAAGAAAGAAAGAAAGAAAAGTGATTGTTTCCCTGGGACATTGGCCTCTTAGCATGCACGAATCTCTGCTGAATATTTCCAAGCGCAAAGCAAAGGCACCCATTGATTCCAGTTCAACGCTTGGCTGCCCGTTTCAGGGAGATACTGGTCTCTTCTTCAGGATGAATTTGGAAAAAAGAAAAGGAAAGCGCAGAAAGTGATACCTGCCTTTTGGGGAAAAAAAAATATGGCAGGGTGCCTTCAAGTCAATTCCGACTTATGGTGAGGTTTTCTTAGCAAGTTTCTTCAGGTTTGCTCTTGCCATCCTCTGAGGCTGAGAGAGTGTGACTTGGGCAAGGTCACTCAGTGGGCTTCCCTAATCTCCGAGGCTGTCTCTACACTGCAGAAGTAATCCAGTTTGACACTGCTTTCTTTACTGCCCTGGCTCAGTGCTATGGGATCCTGAGTCTTTGGTAGTTTTCTGAGACCTTTCGACTTCTCTGTTGGAAAGCTCTGGTGCCACTACAAACGATTCCATCTCTACACTGCAGAAATAATCCAGTTTGACACCGCTTTAACTGCCCTGGCTCAGTGCTATGGGATCCTGAGTCTTTGGTAGTTTTTTGAGACCTTTCGACTTCTCTGTGAGAGCGCTCTGGTGCCACAACAAACTACAGTTCCCAGGATTCCATAGCATTGAGCCAGGGTAGTTAAAGCGGGGTCAGACTGGATTATTTCTGTAGTGCGGATGCAGCCATAGTCCAGCACGCGGGTTTACTTACGAGTAAGACCTCCAGAGTTCATTGGCACATACTTCCGAATAAGCAGATTTAAGATGGCAGGCTTCTCTTCAACCCAGTTCTTTGCCTTTTTTGTTTGTTTTGTGCCTCCAAGACATTTTTGACTTATGATGACCTCTAAGGTCTAGGGTTTCCTTGGCAAGTTTCTTCCGAGGGGGTTTGCCATGGTCATCCTCTGAGGCTGAGAGAGTGTGACTTGTCTCAGGTCACCCAGTGGGTTTTTAATGCTCGAGCGGGGGAATCGAGCCTTGATCCCCAGAGTCGTAGTCCAACACTCAAACCACTAGGCAAGCTGGCTCTCTCTTTCCCTGTTTACTCGGATGTAAGTCCGGCTGATGGGAGCCATCGGGGTGAGTCAGGAGGCCAGAGTTTGAATCCTGACTTTGCCATGGAAACCCAATTGGATGATTTTGGGTCACACTCTCTCAGCCTCAGAGGATGGCCATGGGCAAACCCCCCCTGAAGAAACTTGCCAAGAAAACCCCAGAATAGGTTCACCTTAAACTAAAGTTTTCCTACCATATATATATACAGTTTGCTTTATTATGGTTTTCTTGGATGTCGGAATTATATACATTTCATAAAAATATTAAAAACAAAACCAACCAAACAAAAAACCCTAGAGTCGCCATAGGTTGGAACTCTCTGGTTGTCGGACTAGGATCAGGGTTCGAATCCCACCTCGACCATGGGTGACCTTGGGCAGGTCACATTCTCTCAGCCTCAGAGGATGGCCCTGGCAAACCCCCTTCTGAAGAAAGTTTCCAAGAAAATCCTGTGATAGGTTCGTTTTAGGGTCGCTGTAAGTCGGAAAAAGACACAACATCAACATGTGTGTGTGTGTGTGTGTGTGTGTGTATGAATTAATGAATTATTTACTGAATTAGTCTACAGACCATTTCAAGTTATCTGTGTGTGTGTGTGTGTATGTATATATGTCTGTATTATATGTGTATATGTATATATATGTGTGTGTGTGAATTAATGAATGATTTACTGAATTAGTCTACAGACCATTTCAAATTATCTGTGTGTGTGTGTATATATATATATATATATATATATATATATATATATATAATATGTGTATATGTATATATGTGTGTTTGTGTGTGTGTGAATTAATGAATGATTTATTGAATTAGTCTACATATATATATACACACACATATACATAGATAATTTGAAATGGTCTGTAGACTATATATATGTCTGTATTATATGTGTATATGTGTGTGTCTATGTGTGTGTGTATATACCTTGCTGAAAGGTGAGGAATGGAGGCAGAAGGTGCTCAAGAGAAGTAGGGAGAGCAACCCAGATCTTGCTAAGTGGGACTGAGCCCATGCCTTCTGTTTGCAAAATCCAGATCTGCCCAACTGTTTTGAAAGCGAGATTGCTGCTCTTCTCTTACTTAAGGGAACTCCCAGACTGGGAACTAAAATTGTGGTGAGTGTGTAGCAATACTCCTGGCACAGTAATAAATAAACTGGTTAAAGGACAGGGAGCTGAATCCTCCAGCAGAGTTGCCCTGCCAAGGGATTGAGCAAACCATATTAATCCCTAATCTGTCGTTGCCTTGCCCGACTGACTATTAGAGGCATTACAACACGTTGCAAAATATTTATTCCCCCCTCCAAGCTGGATGCAATTCTTCTGATCCTCCGCCAATAGCACTTGAGTCTCATGTTGCATCCACACTGCAGCAATAACCCGGTTTGACACGCAGTCTCCGACTTCCTCTCCCGAAAGCCCTTTCACACGATTGGAATTAAGCAGGGTTGGGGGTCATTTCAGCACCAAAAAAGCCCAAATGGCCATGGTTTCAAAAGGTCCACCTGCTTTCAAAATAATAATAATAATAATAATAATAATAATAATAATAATAATAATAATAATAATAATAATAATAATAAATTATCTGTCTCCAAAGACCCTTCTTTTTTTAAAAGAAAAAATCAGCACACATCCTATCACTCTTGGGTTTCTGTGTGGTGTAAACGAGTCTTATTTTATCCCCTCTGATTCGGAGCCTTAGCCCCATTCAGTTCCAATATATAGGAAGACAGGATTTAGGATGACTTGTTCAGCCTCAGTTTTATTGGGTCTGCATTTATCCCCTCTGATCCGGAGCCTTGGCCCCATCCAGTTTCAATATATGGGAATATTTAGGATGATTGGGTGTTCGATTTGTACTGGGTTTGCATTTAGTCCCTCTGCAGTTGGAATTGATTTTGCAGGAATCCTAGAAGCAATGGGATTCCCAGCTGGTTGATGATTTTAACTTAAGGGCTACAAAAGGAATATTTTATTTTTGGGAGGGGATTGGACTTGATGGCCCTTGAGGTCTCTTCCAATTCTATGATTCTATGATCCGGAGCCATAGCTCAATTCAGTTCCAATGTATGGGAATATTTACTGGTCTCAGCCTCAGTTTTAGTGGGTCTGCACTTAATCCCTCTGATCCAGAGCCTTAGCCCAATTCATTTCCAATATATGGGAATATTTACTGGTTTCAGCCTCCGTTTTATTGGGTCTGCACTTAATTCCTCTGAACCAGAGCCTTAGCCCAATACAGTTCCAATATATGGGAATTTTTAGGATAACTGGTTCAGCCTCAATTTTACTGGCTCTGCACTTAATCCCTCTGATCCAGAGCCTTAGCCCAATTCATTTCCAATATATGGGAATATTTATTAGTTTCAGCCTCAGTTTTATTGGGTCTGCATACAAGTTCCTCTGATCCGGAGCCTTAGCCCAATTCAGTTCCAATATATGGGAATATTTAGGATGACTGGTTTTTCAATTCAAGACTAAATTTTATTTTGGTCTGCCTTTGCAAACCACATCTGTGTCGCATGGAACACGTATATTTTTAGTCCAGTGGATTGTAAGATTTAAGAGCAACATTCAGAATTTGTTCAGATCTTCTCTCTTCGGGATAATTCATAGTATTTTACCTGCAGCAATGTGAAAATTTTAGATTGCTAAATTGCCTAGGCCAGGAATTTCCAAACCTAATAGTAATCCCAACCCAGAAGCCAATCCCAACGCAACCTAAACATCTTTTAGTCCCTAACATAAGGCATGCTTTTAAAAGGAAAGTCTTAATTTCAGGGGGATCCCTAGAATTAGGTGCCTATCTAGAATTGCATTTACTCGGAAGGAAGCCCTATTGATTTATCAGTGTGGGAAACGTGTTTTAGGATCCGAGGTGAAGGCTGTGAAAGGGAAGTCAACGTTCCCTTAACTTGAAAATAAGATACTTTTATCTGTTATTTATTTATTATATTAATTTGTATCCCGCTTTTCTCCCAAAATTGGCTAACAGTCTAAAAGACTTACAATTAAAGACTTACAAAAGTACAATGAAAAGCTTCGAAAAGCAAATTAGTTAATTAAAATAGATAAAATAAATTGAAATAGATAAAATAGAAAGAAATCTGTTTTGGGGAGAGGGCAGTGTTTTTCTATCCGATCCTCCGCTGAATGTAATAGGGTTTACTTCCGAGTAAATGGACTCAGAATAGTCTCGTTTTGCGGTCGGTTGGAAATTTGGAAAGATCCACAGGAAACTAGTTGCTGGTGAAAGAAAGAAATGAAAAAAGAGGTGAGCAGTTCTTGTTTGAAGACTGAGAAGGAAGAGAGAATAAATTTGTTCAGGAATTTTATGGGAAGATCAGTATTCCCCTCCTTCGGCTTTGGTATGCCTTTCTTACCTGGAAATTGAGTCTGTTAATTCGGTATTAATCCCCCAAATACATCGGTTTAGGGTTAGTTTTAAGTAACGAATTAAGTAACGAGGTTTAAGTAACCAGTTAAGTAACTAAGGGAGAAAGCTAACCTCAGTGAGGAACAGCCTGTCCCAAAGTAGCATCTACTGTGTTCAAGTGGTTGCCAGTTGCCATCCTAAAGCTGTCCAGGTTTACTTAGGGCCTTTGCAGACTGCCAGAAATAGTGCAAATTGAGTCCACTTTAAGGATTAGGGTTAGTGCTAGGGAATCATGGGAATTGTTTTTTTTTTCTGAGACATTGAGCCTTCTCTGTCAGAGAGCTCTGGTGTCACAATAAAATACAGTTCCCATGATTCCCTAACCCTAACACTAATCCTGTAGACGGGTTGTATTTTCTCTAGACCAGGGTGGGCAGTATATATGTCCTTGGCTGGGTGTTGTTGTGTGCCTTCAAGTTATTTCTGAATTATGGCCACCCTATCTCAGGGTTCTCTAGGGCTGAGAGTGTGTGACTTGCTCAAGGTCGCCCAGTGGCAATCAAACCCTGATCTCCAGAGTTACAGTCCAGAGCTCAAGCCACTACACATCACTGCCTCTCAGTGGGAGTTTGCTGGCTGGCTGGGTGGGGGATTCTGGGGGTTGTAGTTCCCCCCAAAAAAGGGAAGTGGTCAGCCTGGATGAAGAGGCCTGGAATTTAAAATAAAAAAAGAGGAACTTTTCCAAGAGCTGAGTTCTGGTTACTTTAACTAAAAGTCCCCTCCAGCTTAAATGGTTTGGCAGATCTATTCATAAAAAGTGTCACCTAGTGAGGTTTTTTGGGGGAAGGGGGAAGAGAAGTTCTCTGTGTTTTAGGTGGTTGTGGGGAAAACCTCAATGGAAAAAACAACCAAATTGGGGTGCGATTGTATATGTTCTGCCTCTGTTTATTTGTTACTCCAATTTAATCCAATTTGGATCTCATACACTTTTACTTAGGAGTTACCTATCTCCAGGTAAAGATACCTACCACTGCCATCTTTTTCTAAATTAAAAATTTGCCTCTCTTAACACCTGCACAAAAATTGACACTACACAATTATAGCATGGGCTTCATCCTACGCAAACCTGGGATTTCTTCTTTCATGAGACATTTAGAGGGCTCTGCCAGAATGTCCCTCAAAACTACTAATCCCAGGTTTTGTATAAGAGACAGCGGTGGCAGTTAAAGTGGGATCAAACTGCTATAGATGTGTAGTGTAGAAGAGGCAGCTTAGATGAAGAGAAAGGCTTCTTTCAGACACACTTATAGTCATGGTGAACACTTGGCCATGATTCTATCCTACAGAATCCTGGAATTTGTAGTTTGGTGAGGCACCAGGGCTCTCTCTGACAGACCAGGCAGAATACCTTGTTAAACTACAAATCACAAGATACTATTAGGTAGATTAATGACAATTAATGTAGTGTCAAACTGATTTAATTCTTCAGTGTAGTTAAGACATCAGGTCTCCTTTGGTCAGGTTGCCAACTGATCAGAAAAATAATGACCTGGAATGCTCCTCTGCTTTCAACAAATTCTGCAGAGATCAGTGGGTAGAGCTCCCCCAGGGAGGGCCATATGTCTTAAATTTAATAATTTTTTAAGGGGGGAGGGAAATATATTGTTTATGTTGTATGTTTTTAATGTTGTAAACCGCCCGGATTGGTTCACCAAAGGGCAGTATAAAAATAAAATTTTTTATTATTATTATTATTATTATTATTATTATTATTATTATTATTAAGATTGCCTTGCAGAACAAACTACTGCTCAAAAGCACAGCTACCTGGGCTAGCCCAAAAGCTGGCAGGGCTACTGAGATGACTGGGCCTTTAGGATGTAGCTGTTCATTCCAATCACAGCCTCCAAATTTTTAGGAATCTGCTGAAAACCTTATGATAGGAAGGTCCTAAAAATTCCAAGAATATCTGAGGGCTTTATACCCAAGTAAATGTATTTACAAAGATGGGTATTGTGAGGAAGATAGGTATTTCAGTGGCACTTACTCCTAGGCAAGGCTGCAATTCTATGCAAAACTTGGCACAAGCAAACTCAGGTTTTAAGCATATATAATGTGATGAGTCTTAACTACTATGTATTCAAGGTATGAATGGACAGGTATTGTATGCTGATGTCTAGCATGAATATACTCTCTTGGAAGGACTTTAAATTCCAGGGAATTTAAAAGAACTTCTTTCACCATCAAAGTTTAGTTCAGATTTAAGTAGGGCTTATAGGCAGACACTTACATGAATCCCAAATCTTAAAATTTGTAAGTAGAACTCAATTTCTTTCATTCCAAGAAGAGATTCTTACAACATAAGAAATTCAGATCCTAGTGCCGGGGGCAGGTTCCTACACAAGTTTACCATTTGAATTTAATTGGCACCCCATCCTGAAAGTATGACTGATAATGACTCCATCTGACTGAAACTGTCTTCTGTAGTAAAATAAATGACAGTAAAATGTCAGTTTCCTTTCTGAGTAGCTCCTTGATCCTTCTTAGCACATTTATCATGTTACACTAAGGCTGCATCCACACTGCAGAAGTAATCCACTTTAACTGCCATGGCTCAATGCTATGAAATTCTGGAACTGTAGTTTGTTGTGGCACCAGAGCTCTCTGTCAGAGAAGGCTAAATGTCTCACAAAACTACAATTCTCAGAACTCTGTAGCATTGAGCTATGGTAGTTAAAGTGGTGTCAAACCGGATTATTTCTGCAGTGGGGATGCAGCCTAAATTTCTTTTCTGTGGATGAATTCAACTGAGTCAGTGGATTGAGAATGAGAATGAAAAACAAAACTTTAGGAATGGGATTAAAAAACAACAGTTTTTAATTAGTTACTAATGATACATGTTTTTCCCAAATATAGTAGTAACAATAATAATTTTAACAATGTTAATAATACTAATGATGACTGTGTCTTCTGGAGGCAAAGAATCTGACATTTTGATGTTCCAAACCATTCTTGGGTTATATTTGGTGATTGCCTCTTAGAAAGATATAATTTTCATGTTGCAATTTGAACTGAATAGAGTCAGCATGGCATAGTAGTTCGAGCATTAGACTATGACTCTGGAGAACAGGGTTTGAATCCTCGCTTGGGCATGAAAACCCACTGGGTGACCCTGGGCAGGTCACACACTCTCAGCCACAGAGGATGGCAATGGCAACCCCCCCCCCCGAACTTGAAATAAGTCAGAAACAACTTGAAGGCACACAACAACAGGACACACATAGGGTTGCCCATTAACTGGGTTGTGAATGCCACCTTTCCTCTTCATTTTGGGTGGGTGTACTGATGTCCAAATTCTGCTCTAAACAGGACAGGCTCAGGCACTGAGACAAAGCTAGCAGGCGTCCATGCATTTGGCTTGTTCTGACCAGCTAGCCAGACTAGTTTATGTACTTGCCACAGTCTGTGTCGGTTTGACTACCGTTGGAATGGGGGAAGGAGTGGGGATGAGGCTAGACTTGTTCTTTTTATGTACTTAAGGTCTACTCTAAGGGAACTGTGGGGCAGCTTTACACTTCAGCATACTGTTTAGGAGAGGCCTCAGCCTTCTCCAGGTTCGGTAGAAATGAAGTTATTTTACCCAGTGCTGTGCTCACCAAGTGAACAGATGCATTTGTCAATGGTGAGCAGACAGAGACTCCTGCAAACTTGGTGACCCTCTGGGATGGTAATCTAGGGTCTAGCTACCTGTATTTTGGAGGGTGCACCCAGAGCACCCCCAGCCTTAAGGATGGGCAATGTCCCTTGTGCCAGAGGATGAGAGTGAGAGCCACCTGATTTGTGCCAGCTGGTAGTGGCACAGACACAGAGGAAGTCAACCCAAGGCATGGTGCAAAAAAACCCCCAAAAACAAAACCTAGGGTCATGCAAAAGCACGTAGTTCTGTTGCACAGGAGGAGCAGAGCTCAGAAAAGTTGCTTTTCTGGACTCTCAGAACACTCCACTCAGTATGGCTACTGTCTTTGTCATCCAAAAAGTAACTTTTCCAGGCTCTGAGGAAAAACACAAAGGGCCCAATCCAGCCTGAAAACAGGCCTTTAAGATATCTAACTGTGGTCAGACTGAGCTTGAGTCTTGGGGTTTGATCTTACAGACATAAGTTTTATTTTGCAATGGGTGACCAAAATCCACCTTGGGTAGCCCCAGGTCTTGAGTCTTCCAGAGGATGGAAGTATTGGCTTGTCCCTCAGATCCCCACTTGAGGCCTGTTCATCCATTGATCTTCTCTTTGGGGAGAAGCCATCTCATGTGGATCTCCTTTCTCTTCTGTCCTAGCAGGTGGCCAGGTGTGCCGCCCACCCTTGCTGCACAGTTCTCTCCCTTGGCTGGATGGGAGCAAAGCTCTGGGAAGCCACCACCATGGGACCTCTCCATGGAACCTGAGTCCCTTCTCCAAGACCCCCATCCATCACAGCTCGCCTGGACCTCTCTCTGTCTACCCTCCGGCTTCTTCCTCAACTTTGTCAGCGGGCCACTCCAGCCCACACCTCTTCACCTTCCCACCAACCCCTCCCAAAGATGTCTCCCCGGATCCCTCCATCTCCACTCCAGGTTCCACTGGATCCAGCCGGCAAGAGGAGAAGGAGTGCATTAAATATCAGGTGTCTTTGGCCGACACCATGAAGCTGGAGTCTTCTCATTCCCGGAGCAGCATGGCCTCACTAGGAGGGGCCTCTTCCTCCACTCACCATCCCATCACCACCTACCCATCCTACGTTCCTGAATATGGCTCTGGACTTTTCCCCCCTAGCAGCCTTCTAGGGGGATCGCCGACTGGCTTTGGGTGCAAATCCAGACCGAAAGCACGTTCCAGCACAGGTAGGGTCCTTAATGGATTCTTCATGATTTTCTTGGGGAAATGATAATAACATCCAAAATCCACAAATAACAACCCATGTTATTGCACTTTGGCCAACATGGCTATCCCTGGATATGTTTTTTGGGAAAGGAGTTCCTGAGCAATGGTTGAGTGGAGGGATAGTCTGATTGAGCAACTGGATTTTGGGCATAAACCTAAATCCAAAGCATGCTTGATCCAACTAGGGTACTATATAGATTATTACTAAAAGCAGAAAGTAATATTTTCTTTTTCCAGCAGAGATGAAACTCAATAATGCAAAAGGCCACCGAGAAATCAAAGTGAGAATGCAGAACCTTTCCTCTCAAAATACAGGAACAATGTGTTCCACAGTGCCTATTTTATTCTACTCTTCCATTTAGAAAGAACTGAACAAGCTTAGAGGGGCTCCTCTTGGTCTCCCACACCGACGCTGCAGACCAAGGGGCTTAGCCTGAACAATATTACAGAATCAAGTGATCCCAGGCTATTTACTAGGGCTGCCACAGTCTCTTCCCTGTCCATTCTGTTTGCACTTGTTGGTTTTAAAAGAGATAAACTGGAGGAAATGATGTGTGCTTTGCATCAACCTTCTCCTAGTGAGAGAAAGAGAGATTTAATTTGCACAGATCCAGGAACCAGAAGGTGGAGGGTTGTAACGAATTTGGAGTACTTGCACAAGACTTACACTTTCTAGTCACTGTGCAGAAGCACACTTGGGTTTTGATCAAGTACTCTTGCGAGAGGGAAATGAGGTGTCCTTACCTAACACTTCCCATCCACATATACTATTTACTATTGGCTGGTTTCATTATATTACACTGGTTTTGTTGTTCTTTCCCCCCCCACTTTTTTTTTACTACATTAAGTGCTCTCTCTGCTTGTGTGTGCACATAGGAAGTGGTTGATCATTTTTCTCTCATTATAATAAAATGGGTTGAAACGTCTAGTGGAATTTAACTCCCTCGATGTCAGCCAAACTCCCAACTTAAGTGCATAACCTCCAACTGTGTAGATTTTGACAATACCAATTAATCCTCTGCTTCCCCACTATTTCAACTGCTTTTAAAGTGACCCAGCTTCTTTTCTCTCCTTCCTCCTTCCCTTTTTGTCTTTTGCTTGTTTCAATTAAGGTAAACTGACTTTGAAGTCCAAAAGTAGTTTTCACTCCTAACTCAGCAGCAGGGAGAGATGAGAAGGGGCAGAATTTTACTCTTTCCAGTAGGCTCAGGCAAAAATAAACTGCTACAGCCTCTCCTGACTTGTCTGTTCTTCCTCATTAATATATTTTGCTATCTTGACCACATTCTGATGTTGCTTGGCCACACGCATCCCAGTTTTCATCTGTGATATGTCGGAGAGTATGCCAGTGTGCTAAACTGACTTGACATCTCAGATGTCTTATATGACAGGTTGTTCTACAAGTTTGCAGACTCTCATAACTTGATTTTGAACACGTTTGCTTGCAGAAAAGCAGGCCTCATGGGTTTACGTGAATTTTACTTTAAAGAAATGGTGCTACAGGGTGGCACAGCTGTGACCTTCAGCTTTTTAAACTTGAACTAGCCTTGATTTCATGGGAGCATAACTCTCAAGTGGGTACTGGCTTAAGCAACGATTCCAAAGGTACCTATATGGAGGAACATGAAATTAATTGGGAGTTTTGTCTGAATAAATGTGGCCGGACAGAGGTTTCGGGTTTCTCCTTTTTTATGACTACATATACAAAATCTCTCACTCATGCATATGCATGGCCCACTCTGCTTTCAGAAAGTTTTCTTAAAAGGTGGTACTCATTAAAGATGTTTTCAATATCCTATAGGTCATTCCCTTCCTTCCCAATTTTATTTTGCCTCTTGGGAGATGGGAGTAGAGAGTTGAATCAAATTTAAGGTTAAACATCACCACCAGGCCTCTCTCGCCCCCCACATTCAACAAGCAGGGCCGCCTTGAAGTTCATGAGGCAGGGTGGAGAGGAAAGAAATATCAAATTCCATATAGACAAATCTATAGCATGATGTTGCCACATCCTGATGTGCATTTGAGGGGTGCTGTGCCAATATAATACTGAGATCTCACTCACAGATTGGAAAAAGTTATTTTTGGGGACGTGGCGTAGTGGTTTGAGTGTTGGATTATGACTCTGGAGACCAGGGTTCGATTGTCAGCTTGGTCATGAAACCCATTGCATGACCTTGGGCAAGTCACACGTTCTCAGCCTTAAGGCAAACCTCCTTTGAACAAATCTTGCCAAGAAAACCCCGCAGTAGGTTTGCCTTAGGGTCACCATAAGTTGGGAATGATTTGAATGCATGCAACACACACAAAACTCCCAGAAACTAGAACCCATGTTCTGTAGTCCAGAAATGGGAGCTGGAGCCCCCACAGTAACATTTCCAACTTGTGATCTCACTTCTATGTAGAAATGTGACATACTCCCATCATGTTTGTCTCTTTTGCCTCATGGATACCAATACCCTCCAACATTTCTCAGATGAAAACTGGGATACATGTGGTCAAGCACTGTCATTGTGTGGTCAAGACAGCAAAAGCTGTCAATGAGGAAGAACACACAAGCTAGGAGAGGCTGCAGCAGTTTGATTTTGCCTCAGTCTACTGGGAAAGGCAAAATTCTGCTCTTGCTGAGTTAATGGAGCATAAACTACTTTGCACTTTGCAAGTGAAGTAAGCTAGGGGACCAAGGGAGGAAGTGGGAAGAAAAACTGGGACATTTTAAAAGCCGCTGAAGAAGTGGGATGACAGAGGATTAATTGGGACTATTCTTGCCAAATTGGGACAGTTGGAGGGTATGGGTTATGTGGTAGGAAGCCTCCATTGACAGTGAGATTTTTGTGGAACAAAATAATAATAATAAAATAATAACTGGAAGAGATAAGACTGTTTCCACCACATGCATGTATCATGCTCATTTATTCTCTTTTCAGGCTTGCCAACTCTTTAACTCAATTCTGTAGCTCTGCCTATGGCCATGGCTTGACCCACAAATGTTTGAAGTGAATAATGCTTCTATATCACAGCCCTGAAAAGTTCACTGGCCAGTTTCTGCAGAGCCTTCTGCTTTTAAAGGCCCAAGAGCCGGTCAAGCCTCTTTGTTTTCCAGTCAGCTGGCAATCTGAAAGGACAAGTCTCCTGCACAAAAGTGACATCTCTATTGAGCCCATTCCTCAGGTGTTTGCTGAATGAGCCCTAACTGTCTGCAGTTCATCCTGGAATTCATTTAGGGATTCCAAAACAGCGGTTTAGCCAAAATTGACCTGACAGGTCAAACTTTAACCTCACCTCTTCCATACTCTTTTTGTCATCTAGTTTTTCTCTGCTGGTCTATTATAAACAGGGCAACTAAACTACAATGCACCATTAATTTCCCCCCTTCTTGTTTTTGGTGGTAAGCCAAATTCCCAATCTGTTTATTAAGCTCATAAGCTCATTTTTTAAAAATAAAAACCAAGTTGCTGTTAACTTGAATTTTTCTGGACAGCTGATACAAAGTGTGTATGTGTGTGAGTGTATCTATGTGGTGTTGCGGGGGGACCACAAAACCCTAATGTGTTCCAGAAATGTTATTTATTGGTTCAGTGACTTCCGTGTGCAAAGAAAAGAGAAATGGATAGAACCAGATTCATGTTCCCCATTCAACAGTCTCTCTGAACTTCCTGCAATTATTTTCCCAGGTCCCAGCAGCCTGAGTATTTTATGTTTTTTGTAAAAATAAAGTCGGGGACCTTTTTTTTTTTTGGTAGAGTTGGGATGGCAAGGCAGGGAACTAGTTAGGAAAAAGAAAAAAAATCTTGTTTTGTCTACCTGATCTGGACTTGTCCCTCAAATATTTCATGATCTGTGTAATATAGTTGACAAGAGAGATATTTCATTAATAGAAGTCATTCTAATTGCAAAAAGACATTTTCACATGACTTTAGGACTTCATATTTAGAAATGGATGCAGCCCAGTTTGGAATAATCTGCATTTATAGCACAACCCCCAGCATCTTTGTTTAGATGTAAGTAAATGTAAGTCCCACTATATTAAAGTAGATGTAAGTCCTACTATATTAAACAGAGACTTCCTCTTCCCTACTACATACGGTTGGAAGGAGAGGTTAAATACTTGGTTTCCATGTAGCCTTCCAGATATTGTTGGATCACAACTTGTCCGATCCCCTACCACTGGCTCTTCTGGATAAGGCTGCTGGGATTTCTAGTCCAACAATATCTGGAGAGCTACATGTTCTCCTGTCCTGATGTGTCAGGAGAGGGCTAAGGCATAATGCTGCATGAAATCCTGGGAAAATGCTGCCAGTCAATGTCAATAATACTGAACTAGATGAGTCTAGATTTAATTGAGCATAATTTATTGTTAGTTGTTGTGTGCCTTCAAGTCGTTTCTGACTTATGACAACCCTACCACTAGGCTTCCTTGGCAAAATTTGTTCAGAGAGGGTTTACCATGGTCTTCCTCTGAGGTTGAGAGTGTGTGACTTGCCCAAGGTTACCTAGTGGGTTTCCACTGACGAGCAAAGGGGATTCAAACTGTGGTCTCTCATCCAACACTCAAACCACTACACTACATTGGCTCAACTCAGTAAAAAGCAGCTCCTTATTTCCTAGTGACTGGGACTAGTTTCAGTGGCAAGGCATGCTGTGCCAGATCATGTTCAGAACCCCCAGGATAGCGATGTTGCCAACTTTTCAATCCCCCAGTGTGCCTGTGCTTTTAACAGAAGCTTCCTCTGCAGTCATTAGCAGCTCACAATGTTTACTTCTGTAGAGTGTGATGTTTTGGGGGTTCAAGCACAAGAGCAGGTCATGAGGCAGTCTTAAATATTCTGGTGGTAAAAAGCCCCCGTGTCCCTTCTAAAACATCTGAATGTATATCTTTAGGATCTGTCTATTTATAGATTAAAAAGAGAGCCAAATAAGTAATATTCTTTTTATTTCTTTTCCTCATGGAGGCTGCTACAAGTAGAGTAATCCAGCATGAGTCAGATCAGTTTTCAGGGTTTTTCCAGGGTGACATTTACTCTGACTGTCTGATCAGGGACTGTCTCTATTTAGCTGATACGTTTTAGCTAATCCAATTATTTTCAGACTGCTGCACGCGACAGTTACATTGTTTATCCAGCGCCAGGAACTTTAATAGAGTCCGGATGCGGTTAACAGTGACAAAAAAAGAAGAAGAAAAAAGTAAACGCAGAATGGCCTCTTTCTGTACATGCAAGCAGACTGACGTTGAGCAAGAGAGAAAGGGAGGAAAAAGGAGAGAGAGAGAGAGAGAGAGAGAGTGGGAGGAAGTGTAGAAGAAGCACAAGAGAATGAAAACAGAGGCCTGCAAGCTGGTTTAGGGTTGCCGCTGCCTCCTTGTTTGCTGGCAAGAAACTTTTTCCTTTAATGCCAGGCAGAAATGAGAGATGCATGGTGTTGTAAACATGGTCCCGTCCGTCCTAAAGTGAGACAGGGTTCAGACCTCTGTAAGGCTGAGATTAGGTCTGGACCTAAGTGAGACAATGCTATCCCTACCTCTAGGCAAAATGAGACAGGGCCTATCTCTTCTGTGAAGCTGAGAGAAGGCTAGCCCAACCACAAGGCAAAATGAGGCAGGGCTCAGATCTGATGTCAGGCTGAGACTAGGGACTATCACATGGGAGGCAATCCTGTGTATAAAGCGCATTTAATCCCGAAAATATCCTCCAAGAGTGGGATGATTTTTAGATGACGTCCCTGACGTCACCATTATCCCACAATTAACCCATGAACAAAGTGGCAAAATCCTGCTGCTTTTTATTTTCGGGATTTTCCTGTCAATAAAAAGTGTTGGGATTTTGCTGGTTTATTCACGGGTTAATTGTGGGATAATGGCAATGTTGGGGGACATTGTCTGAAAATCCTCCCACTCTTGCAGGATATTTTCAGGATTAAATGCGCTTTATACATGGGATTGCCTCCCATGTGATAAAGTCCTAGGTCTGGACTTAAGTGAGACAGTGCTATCCCTCGCACAAGGCAAAATGAGGCAGAACTTAGCTCTACTGTGAGGCTATCCCTACCACAAGGCAAAATGAGGCAGGGTTCAGACCTGCTTTGAGGCTGAGACCAGGTCTAGCCCTAAGTGAGGCAGAACTATCTTTTCCACAAGGCAAAATGAGACAGGGCCAAGCCCTAAGGTAAAGGTAAAGGTATTCCCCATTGACAAGGTTGTCAAGTCATGTTGGACCATGGGAGCGGTGCTCATCTCCGTTCCTGAGCCAAAGAGCCAGCGTTGTCAGAGACTCTACTCTGTGATCATGTGGCCAGCATGACTGCAAAGCTGTTTACCTTCCCACCAAAGTGGTACCTATTTATCTAATTGCTCTTGCATGCTTTTGAACTGCTAGGTTGGCAGAAGCTGGGACTGGTAATGGGAGCTCAGCCCATCATGCAGCACCTGGACCTTGAACTGCCAACCTGCTGATCTTGCAATCATTAGAGTCAATGTCTTAACCACTTGAGCCACCATGTCCTTAGCATACCACAAGGAAAATGAGGCCATGCCCAACCCTGCTGTGAGGTTGAGACTGGGTCTCATGAACATAAATAAAATTATATATGTATATGTGTTTGTGTACACGTGCACGCATCTGTTATTTAAATATATGTGTACACACATGTGTTATTTAAAAACAATCTATAGAAAATAAGCATTCAGAGATAGAATGTAAAAGGTCAACAAACCAGCACATTATCACAAAAGCCCTTCACAGTCAATTCATAAAAGCCTGATGGAAAGGGAAAGTCTTCTCCTGCCAGCAGAAGGAGATCCAGGAGGGAACCATCCTAGATTCTGAGTTCCAACATCTGGGAGCTGTCACTGAGAAGGTGCCGTTGTCCCCTGAGAAAGTAGTAGGTCAGAAAGAAAGATCTTAAAGCTTGAACAAGTTCATTCAGGGAGATATGGTTCTTCAGATAGCCTGGACCTAAGCTGTATACTAGTGAGCTGGATGGTCAGCAGCAGTCACCCCACTCCTGCATCACTAGCCTTGGTAGAGGTCTGGAAATGCCAGAGCTTGATACTAGCTTTGGCAAGAGATCAGCAAGGACTGCAGGTGCTCAGTTGTTTCAGGACAGCTGTATCAAAACCCTTGCCCCATTTCCCTGAAAAAAAAAATTAGGCTGCTGAAAATTAACTTGTTAATGATGATGGTTGGAATGGGGAAAATGGATTCATTCCTATTAACGTGGCAAAGGTGAAAATGTAATTTGCCGCAAAGTTAGACTCATCTGTACGGTCATGTTTCCTATTTCTGTGTGCAGTTGTGAAAACTGGACTGTGAAGAAAGCTGACAGGAAGAGAATAAATGCATTGAAAATGTGGTGTTGGATGAGAGTTTTGCAGAAACCACAGGCTGTTGGAAAACCCCCACAATGAGCCCCATGAGCCCAAATTCTCTCAAGATACTGAAATGACTAAACTTGAGCTTTCTTCCTTTGGATCTAAGATGAGATGACCTGACTCACTGGAGATGATCATGCTCTGTAAAGAGATCTTGTAGCACCTTTGAGACCTGAAAGAAATAAATTGGTAACATGAGCTTTCATAGGCTTGAGCCTACTTCCTCAGATGCATGTTAGGTTCATGCTAATGCTACCAACTTCTTTCTTTTTTAGTTAATCTCAAAGATGCTACAAGATCCCTTTGATAACTGATTTTTCAGACTAACATCACAGCTACATCTTAGAATGCTCTGTAAAGGTGTATTGACTCAGGTCAGGGAAGCCATAGCCCTGAGTCTGCAAGACTAGAACAGGGTTTTTGTGAGTTTTTTGGGTTTCATGGCCGAGCTAGGATTCAAACCCTGGTGTCCTCCCAAAATCTTCTAAGCCAGCATGACAGCTGTGCCCAGACTGTTGAAATAACTAATCAAATTTAACTACCAGTAGTTATTTAATGTATTCAGTTCTGCTGAAATTAATACACATGAAAAAAATGTTAAATTCAAATATTTTTTAAAAATGATTTCCTTATGTACTAATGAGTTGGTCCCTTTCCTCCTTTTCTACAGTATGGACTAGTTAAACAGCACTCAAAGTATTTTCCAGCTGGGCATTTTCACATGCATTATACTACAAATCCTATCATTCCCAGACATCAGATTGTGGCGCATCAAGAAAATGCCAGAGAAGACACCTTAAGAGTTACAAAAAAAGCCTTTTTGATGGAATCAGTAACAAAATGGGTGCCTAAAGGACATGCCATTCTCTATAAAATTCCATAGTTTCTTTAAAATGAAAACCACCTAAAATATTATTAACTATTTGTTGTTGTGTTGTTATATGCTGTCAAGTCAGCTTCAATTTATGGTAACCCTATGTGAACAACCCTGTTCTGGTGTGAAGTCGAAGGCTTTCAAGGCCGGCATCCATAGGTTTTTGTGGGTTTTTCGGGCTGTGAGGCCATGTTCTAGAAGAATGTATTCCTGGCGTTTTGCCTGCATCAGGCAAAACACCTGATGATCTTGGGCAAGTCACACTCTCTCAGCCTCAGAGGAAGACAACGGCAAGCTGCCTCTGAACAAATCTTGCCAAGAAAATCCCATGATAGGGTCACAATAAATTGGAAACAACTTGAAGGCATACCACAACAACAGTCCAGTAAATAAAGAAACGAGGAGATTTCCTCAAGCTCTACACAGATATGTAGACATGTAGCAGGTAATACTTTTCCATGCAATGATGCTATATTATCTCCATTCCAGAGTGGTTCCCAAAAAACCCTGATAGGAATGAAGAAAGTAATTTTATGCAAATAGAGGCTGGGCTTTCCCAATGTTGTTGCAAAGCTGCTGCATTGAGAGAGGGAAAAAAAGCCCACTCTGTTTTTTTTTTAAAATTAGGTTTAGATCTTCCCTGCCTCCTTCCCTGAAAATATTCCAAACAAACCAATTGCCAGACATAACATTGTTTAGTTGAGGAGAGCGGGGTTGAGCAGGATAAGCGAGCCAAGCCGGAGGTAAAAGGACCAACATGGAAAAAAAGAAAAACACTAGTGAGGCCAGAGCCAAATTGTTCTGGGAAGGATCAACAGAGGTTCCTTGGCCTCTTTTTAGTTCTTCTCTCCCTTCGCTGTGCCTTTTGGAGCCGACAAGGATGAGAGAAGATGGAGCAAAAGAGGAAATGGCAAAACAGCAGACACCTTTGGAACTGCGGCTCAGACCAACCTAAAGAGGGTGGTTGGCTTCACAGGATTGTTTCATCATTGTCAAGTCTTTTTTCAAACAGACCCCAAAGACATCAAAGAGGGTCCCACCACGATTTCATATCTGCCTGGCTTTTTCCTTCTGCTTCCTTGGCCTGCTCTCCTTGCCTTTGGGGCTATAAATGCAGACAATATTTTGTATTTACTTGGTGCTTCCCGCGTGGTGTACATTGGGCTAAATCCAAAGTCGCTTTTCTTTCTGCTTCTCTCCAGCCTTCCTTGGTGCCTGAAAACATGTTCTGGAGGGATGCTCTGCACTTCAGATCACTTTTTTAGGTTGCATGGAGGGAGGGAACCTAAGGGAAGTAAAATAATCTCCTCCTGGTTCTGCTGATGGAAACATCTCAGGCTGCATCCACACTGCAGGAATAATGCAGTCTGACACTGCTTTAATGTCCATGGCTCAATGCTATGAAAACCCGGGATTTGCAGTTTGTTGTGGTACCAGAGCTCTGGGGGAGAAGGCTAAATACAGTGGGCCCTGGAACCACTGGGGTTTGGTTCCAGGACCCGCATGGATACCAAAATCCATGGATACTCAAGTTACATTAAATACAATGGAATAGTAAGATGGTGTCCCTTGTATAGCATGGAGCCATGGCAATTAAAGCGATGTCAAACTGCATTATTTTTGCAGTGCAAATGCAGCCTCAGTAATTCTGGCAGCAACCCTGCAAGGTAGGCTGGTATTAGCTGAAGATTTGAGCCCTCCTCCCAGGGTTGGAAGATATTTACTGGCTGACCTGAAGCCAGAGAAGAAAAAGCAATAGTTATAAAGAGAGGTGGAAGTAGTTTGAAGGGAACATGCAGGGGTGTAGCTGTGTTGGCCATTTAGCAAATTCAAACAAAAATCCACCCAACAGTGATACTTGTTGCAAGCTTTTGAAGCTCCACTGGCTTCTTCATCAGGCAAGATGTTACAAAAACCAAACAGGAGAAAAAATTGGAGATGTTAGTCAGATGCCTGCATTTGGATGTTTCTGTCCTTAGTTAAGATGGTAAGGGGAGGGTAACTTTTGCAGGCTGGCCCCTTCTCCTTCAGTCCTTGTGGCTATTGGGAGATTTGCAAAGACCAGGACATTGAAAGTCCATTTGCGTCTCAACAAGGACCCCTCTCTTGCAATCCAATATGCCTCCATTCCTATGAGGTCACAGGCCTCTTTGTAGGCAGAGGACAATGGATTCCTCAAGGAGTCTTCAGGTTTTTGCATCAGGAACATTTTGGTAGGTGTTGAGGCAAAACATGCCAATCCAGTTCAAATTTAAGAAGGAAAAAAAATGTTTTACTTTGCTTGGAAGTCCCAATCCACTGGCTCACTCTTCAGGGTTCCCCTGTGGCAGCTACAATGTGGCATCTCACAATCAGGAAACATGCAGGGCTAGCTGTGTTGGCTGTGTTAGTTTGAAAGGGGTTTCATTTCAATTTGCCTCCAGTCCAACAAGCCTTTCAGGTAAAAACTTGGTATGAGCGTACGTATTGCACAGTAAGGCTCTTTCCCCCCCCAAAACCATTTTTGACTCAGGTGAACCAGAAATTAATTGCTTGCCTTAGGGACCGCCAGCAAACATAGACAGGCTGTTCTTGCTAAGCTAGTATATGTAAAGAGCCAGTGTGGGGGAGCAGATTGAGTGTTGGACAACTCTGGAGTCCAGGGTTCGAATCCTGGCATGGCCATGGAAATCCACTGGGTGACTTTGGGCAAGTCACACACTCTCAGGCTCAGAGGATGGCAATGGCAAACCCCCTCTGAAGAAGCTTGCCCAGAAAACCCTGGGATAGTTTTGCCTTAGGGTCGCAATAAGTTGGAAGTGGCTTGAAGTCAAACAACACACATCCCTTTCTCCGAAGAATTCCATTTGCCTGAGAAGCTGGGAGCGAAGAATGTTGTAGCTTGTAATGGGCGTATCTGCACTGCACAGTTTATACCTGTTTGACCCCACTTTAATTACTCTGGTCCCATTCCAGGGAATCCTAGGATTTGAAATTGGGAGAGTACTTAGAGTTCTCTGCTGTAGTTCATGGCAGTGTATCAGAGCTTTTGACCAGCAAATTCTGAGTACCACACCAGACTAGAAATCCCAGAATTCCATGGACTGAAATCCTGGCAGTGAAAGTGAAATCAAACTGCTATAATTGGACAGTGGGGGTACACCTGATATTTATAATCCACTTCATCTGAAAGCAACTCAAGGCAACATAGGTAGTTCTCTCTCCCCACTATTTATTTTCACAACAGCCCTGTGCAGTAGGTCAAGTAGGCAGAGAGGGAGGCTGAGAGCAAGACAGAGAGAAGGCCAAGGTTATCTATTGAGCTTCAAAGCTGAGTGGGATTTGAACCCAGCTCTTTCCTTTTCTGGTCCGGCATCACTCAGCCACACTGGCTGTCCAGGCAAAGGTGAGGTGGTGAGTGAAACTGCTGGAGGTGCTGCTTCTTTGGAATGGTGACCCTCATATAAAATGGCAAAATCAAGGTTTGCTTTTTGGAATTTATATATTGTTTGAATATTTTCAAGCTGTGGATGCTTGACTCCATGGATAAAGAATCTGTGGATATGGAGGGCCAACTGTAACTCAACAAATTGCACATCTCTGCATTGCATATGATGGATTCATGGCAATTCAGGGAGTATCAAACTGATATAACTAGTAAATACAATGTAGCCTGGATCCTCTATTTTTGCATTGTATTTATATAGTATTGCATTGATTGATTTATACCCGCTTGTAGTTTTTTACTTTATTAGGCCCACTTTACCAACTGTTGGAAATATTAAGTATGAAGGTATGGTTCTCATACAGGGTGACCAGATGTCATAATCACAAAGGGAGACAAGGCACCACAACAAGTAGTTCATTTAAGAAAAATTTAGGACACTACAAAATAAATGCTAATATAAATGTAAATTCATGCTGCTTGTGTGTTGTCTTGTCTGCCATTAAGTCACTTCTGACTTGTGGTCCCTTAGAGGTCTTTAAACAGATGCTGGATGACCATCTGTTGTGTGTGTGTGTGTGTGTGTGTGCTTTGATTGTGAGTTCCTGCATGGCAGAGGGTTGGACTGGATGACCATAGCCAGCATGGGAGGTGCAGTTCAAAAAAGGAACATTTCCAAGCTCTTCTCTAGTATTTCTTATTCTGGATGTTAAGCCTGATTTAGGGATGGTCTTTCTGGTAGAAAAGAAGTGGGTGTTTATTACTGTGGGACTGGAGTTCCTTGTCTATTTTAGTTAAAGTTAAACGGCAACAAGATTCCTTTATTACTTGTTCTGAAATGCTTCTCGTAGTGGCAGGACATGGTCACAATTTGTCTTTGCAAAAGATGTACCACTATAGAAGAGGGAACATGGCTTGAACATGCTGTTCAAGCTGAAAAGAGAACATGAAGTTACCAATTTTGTCCAAGAACATGATTATCAAACTGAAAGCATCCATTAAAGGGGGGGAGGCTGGGAAGGATGTGGACCTCTAGAATAGGGGTAGGCAACCTAAGGCCCGGGGGCCAGATGCGGCCCCCTGAGGCCTTTGTACCAGCCCCAGGTCAGTCCTGCCGCCACCGCCACCGTCGTCCCCCGCTGCTGCCGCCGCCCGCCATGATGATATTGATTATTGTTGTTATTACTTGTTCTTGGGGTTTTCTTGGCAAAATCTCCACAGGAGTTTTGCCATGGCTTTTCTAGGGCTGAGAGAGTGTGCATGCATATTTTTTTAAAAAATTAATACATTAAAAATATTTATTTATTTATGGTGCTTCGACCCCCCCAATTGTCTGAGGGACAGCAACCTGGCCCCTGGCTCAAGAAGGTTGCCTACCCCTGCTCTAGAAGTTGCTGGACTGCAAGTCTTACCAGCCCCAGCAATGGTGAAGAATGCTGGGAGTTGCAGTCCTAGCCACATTGAAAGTGCTATGTGATTTCCACCCATGGGTTAAACTGACTACTTATGTAAGGAGAGTCCCACACACAAACTTTTCGTAGGGTAAGAAACTGAATCATCTAATATTCATCAGTTCTGATATAACTGGGTAGAGGAAGGGTTTGGATTAAACTGGAGGCAAATCTAGGCTGGATATAAGGAGGATGCTTCTCTGTTGTTTATTTAGGCCAAATAGGAGATCAATGTGGCAATTATGCAAGCTTGTCTAACATGCATTGTGGTTTCAATGGTAAGTAAAGTTGACAGCTCCTCACCCAGAGATCCTGCCTGCACCTTGAAATACCTTCAGGCACTGGGACTGGAGGCAGCCACTTTACCTCCCACCCAGTTGCTTTGTTAGCCATTTTGCTCACCTTTCTTCCAAAGAGAGGTCCTCCTTCCACCAGAATAGTTAAACACAATAGCCATATTAAATGCAATGGGTAGTTTTGTTTGCATCTACTGGTCTGATCTGTAGGCATTCCCACCTTGCTATGAAAACCTGTGTGTGTATTCATGCACGCATGTGCGCGCACACACAAAAATGAGATATTTCCTCCCAAACTGGCTACCTTTTTTTAAGAAAAGGGGAAATCAGGTTTTGGTAAATTTCAAAGTGTATAATGTTTTATTAACGTGAGAGATCAATTAGATACTATCTTTTAATTTTGTTAGGTTTATTCTCGTCCACTTTCTGTTTTTATCTTACTCTGTAATAAAGGAGTTTGAAAGTACCATAATCCTTTACAACTAACAGCGTTACTTGTAACACTCCTTTGGGGGCTAAGGTGTAGGGATTGGAATGGCTTTTTCAAAAAAAGTTTGCAAATGAAAAGTGTGTTCTTTCCTGTTTTAATCTAGTGTGTAATATTTAGCTATTACTCATAAACCATTGCTTTTTTGTGTGTATTTGGAAGGATTTGGGGCCTTTTCTGTCTTTTAAAAAATACTTATTTTGAGAAAAAGTAGGTGAAAAAGTTAACACGTTACTAACATCTCACCCTTTAAAGAGCCAGTATTGTGTAGTGGTTTGAGCATTGGACTAGAACTCTGGAGATCAGGATTTGAAACCCTGCTCAGCAATGGAAATGCACTGGTGGCCTTGGGCAAGTCATACTCTTTCAGTCTCAGAGCCAGGCAAAGGCAAAGCCCCTCTGAACAAACTATGCCAAGAAAACCTGTGATAGGGTTGCAATAAATGGCTTTCACGTACCCAACAAAAACAAAATATTAAAAAGTTTTAAGAATAAATGCTCTGAGCTCTTGCTATATTATATCACTATACCATCATGAACATAACTGATGTCATCTGGTGTTGGAAGCTAAGCAGGGTTGAATCTGGTTAGCACTTGGACAGGGACCACCAGAGAACAAGAGGGATCTTGTGGTAGGACTAGGAAAGAATCCTGCCTGATATTCTGGGGAACCACAGCCAGCAGTCAAAGTTAACAATACAAAACTAAATGGGCCAAAGGACTGACTCAGTATAAGGCTACTTTTTATGTTCATCATAAGAGACAGTGGTGGGGGACAGGAGTAGAAATGAGAAGTGACATGCCCAATATGCTAATATTAATAATAATAATAATAATAATAATAATAATAATAATAATAAATAATTTTTTATTTATAGCCCGCCCCTCTGCTCGGCAATCGGGGCAGGTTACAGCATATTAAAACATACAAAGTTAAAAACATTCCCTCATCCCACAATCTAACCCTCCCATCCCATTAAAACAAGAATAATTTAAAGATATAGCTGTGTTAGTCTGTAGAATCAGTATATAGGTATAGGGAGCGCTTGTAGCACCTTTGTGTCTACGAAAGTTCATGCTGCTAAATTCTTTCTTTCAGTTTGTCTCAAAGATGCTACAAGATCTTTCTACATGCTATGATGAACTTTCTGGATGAGTGGCATTTTGGTCCAATACACTACACCCCACTGGCTCTCTTATAGCAGATTATCCACATTCTCCCTTATAAACCAGTCTGTGCTTTGAGATCTGCTAGGGAGTCCTTCTCTCTGTCCCACCACCCTCACAGGTACTTCTGGTAGGAACAATGGAGACAGGGCCTTCTGAGCAGTCGCCCCTTGACTCTGGAGTTCCCTTCCCAGAGAAGTTAGAGGGGCACCTTCCCTACTTTCTTTTAGCAAGCAAGTAAAGACTTTTCTGTTTTGACAGGCATTTGATGATTGACTATACCAGGGGTCCGGGCGCCATTTTGGAATGCACGGACCGGCCCCAGATCAAAAAGTCCAGGGACCCCTGGACTATACAGTTGCCCCTCCACTTTCAAGTACGTGTTCCTCGCCCATTTGTGGGTGGTGAACAGAAGGGGATAAAATGGGGCATGTGTCCACAGCACGCACCGCCGTCCCCCCATGGGCACATGTCTCCATTCAAGCCAATGGGGCTTGAATAGCCATGATTTTCTGTTTTCATGGTGTGCGTGTGTCCAGAACGGATCCCCCACGAGAATGGAGAAGCGACTGTATAAGATCTATTCATCTAAACAATGCATTGGATCCTGTGAATTATACTGGTGTGTGTGTGTATCTTGTGAATTTTTTAAAAATATGTTTTTTAACTTGTAAGCCACTTTGAGTTCCAAACTGAGGAAAAGGTAGGATCAAAATAAATATGCAGGTTGAGTATCCCTTATATGAA
Organism: Phrynosoma platyrhinos; assembly: GCA_020142125.1. NCBI lineage: Eukaryota > Metazoa > Chordata > Lepidosauria > Squamata > Phrynosomatidae > Phrynosoma > Phrynosoma platyrhinos. The sequence continues at coordinate 211,216,994 of CM034708.1, read as the reverse complement.
GAAGTGTTTCGGATTTTGGAATACCTGTATTTGCATATACGTGTATAATGAGCTATCTTGGAGATGGGACCCAAGTCTAAACCTAAAAATTCATTTAATATATACCTTATACCCATAGCCTGAAGGTAATTTTATACAATATTTTCAAATAATTTTGTGTATACACTGAACTATCAGAAAGCAAAAGTGGCACTATCTCACCCACTTATGAAATAAGTTTTTTTTTTTTGAAATATTTCAGATTTCAGAATTCCAGTTATGGGAGACTCAACCTGTAATACTGTAATACTATTAATAACAGTAATCCCCAAAGAAGTCTATTGAAAGTAAAAGTATCAGCCCCAGGTCTTTGAACAGGGAGAATACATTTTATTTATTTATTTTAACTTATCTACAAATAACCATGATTTGATAAAATGTTGCTAGGGGAAGGATTGTAAAATCTACTGCACATTAGGACAAGGATGAAGAAGATTTAGACCTGACTTGCAAGTCCACATTCTGTGGTCTGTCAACATAACCTCAGCATAGAGGGTCATGATCATAAGGGAAGGAGAGCAGCCACAATCCAGACTCACAGACAATCATTAAATTTTAATGTGACATTATTACATCTAACAAGAGCTATTCAGTATGCTTTGATAGGCTGTGGGTGGTGTTTTGAGGTTGGGATTGAGAGAGAAAAAAACCCCAGGAGCTGGCTTGAATGGATGTTGGATCAGTCCCATAAGGGCTCTGACATGAAAAACTTATGATTCCTTCTCACTGTCATAAACTGAACATCATGGGGATTGTGTATGGTGCTGGGGAGCTTGGGGAAGGTACTGTTCATGTATATATACTTTGCAGAATTCCCTAGCCAAAAAGCATCATGCTTCATGATTTCATATCCTCTTATTCATGCATGAGGGGCCAATTGCTCTCTTGGTCTAACCTAGCCTGTCCCACCTCAACAGGTTGTTGTGAAAATATAAACAAAGAGGTAATATGTTGTGCCCTGAGCACCTTGATGGGAAATCTGGCTGTAAATGAAGTGAACCTGTAGGTTGCTACATACATCTGTGTAATGTGGAGAATACAATAAGTCAGGGGTAGGCAACCTTTCTCCTTTAAGGGCCGAGGGATTTCAGCTCCCAGAATCCCAGGAGCTATTGGCCAACATGGGACTATTGGCCAACATGACTGAGACATAAATTCACCAGTTTGTCCTCCTTGTTAATTTTGAGATGCAATAGGGATTTCCTCTGCTGGATTGAACTACACGGGTCTATCTAGTCCTCAGATGCTGCTGGACTACTTTCTCCATTATACACAGCCAACATGGACAGTGATCAGGGATAATAGGATGGAACCACTGAGTCAGTCCAATGTTGTGTTTTGAACAGTGGCTAGGTAGATGCATCTGCAAAACTCATACGTAAGGAATTACTGCATATACTCATGTATAAGTCTAGAAATTTAAGTCTATTAAATTCTATTAGTCTTAATAGTCCTAATTAAGTCTATTAAAATTGACCCAAAAAACTTAGTCGACTTATCCATGGGTCAATGTAAGTATTGTACCTTAACTCTTATTTAAAAACTGGGACTATCCCCTGGTGAAAGGCAAGAGTGTAATCTGTCCTAGACACACTGACTTCCCTTTACTCTCTTGTCCATTCAGTCTTTAGTGTGAGCACTGCTAGAATTTTGTAAATTCTTTCTCATTGTTTTTCTTTGCTTCATCTTTTAGATCCTTTGTTATATGCCCCTAGGTTTTACCCTCAACCTATCCATGGGTCATATCAAAATCTATAATTTTGGCCCCCAAACCTGCCCTTGACTTATACATGAGGTTGACTTATAGTTGAGTATATATGGTAGGAAAGCATCCTTCTCTTGTTTGCGTCTCCCTTTCCCCAGGATTTGCTATTGTGAGCTATGTTACCTCTGAACACTGAGGTTGCCTTTAGTTACCATGACTAATAGACATCGATTGACCTATCCTCTGTGATTTTACCTAAATCCTGTTTTAACAAGCCAGCTAAACCAGGGATAGGCAACCTTTCTCCTTTAAGGGCCGAGGGACTTCAGCTCCCAGAATCCCAGGAGCTATTGGCCAACATGGGACTATTGGCCAACATGGCTGAGGCTTCTGGGAGCTGAAGTCCCTCGGCCCTTAAAGGGGAAAGGTTGCCTACCTCTGCGCTAAACTAATGACTGCCCAGCACTATTGTCTGGTGGAAGAGTGAACTCCATAAACTAATTATGGATTGGGTGAGGAAGCCATGATCAATGAGACGGAGGGTGATAAAGTGTTTAGAGCATCATTTTGAGAGGCCCAAATTTCAAATCTCCCGCTTGGCCACAAAGCTCCATGTATGACCTAAGCTTTACAGGGGTAGGCAACCTTTCCCCTTTAAGGGCCGAGGAACTTCAGCTCCCAGAATCCCAGGAGCTATTGGCCAATATGGGATTCTTTGGCCAACATGGCTGAGGCTCTAAGCCCAGCTAGCAAAGCTCAACCTAAGCACATGGTTTTGAGATTACAGTCCTTATGCCGACTGGACGATTGTCTAAAACAATCAGAAGTGGTCTAAAACTAGGAAACAGTTTCTTATGCTTGGAAGAAGATGGAGAAAAGGACATGTACAAACCCTGAATTCATTGGAGGAAAGGTTTATATATGTAACAAATAAGCAAGTAAATTCTCCAAATAAAATGAGGGCTTAGAGGTTCTTGGAAAGGAAGGGGGTGAGCAGAGGCAGAGAATTTTAAAAAAGGGAAGTGATTGGAAGAAGAAAAGAACAAGGACTGATTCCCATGTAATGTTTTTATTTGGAAATGTTTTGGAAGAATTTTCATAATGTAGCATACAGAGAGAATATTAAGGAGAGATAATACATGCCGCTTTTTCCAATAGCAGATTGCAAATAGAAGTCTAGCCTTCATGGCTCTATATCCTGCAGATTCTATATACAAAGACAATTTCACACGCTGCATAAAATTCACCAGCACGAGGTGTGACAGAGATCACTAGCTTGAGTGGTTTTGAAAGAAGAAATAGGCAAATTAGGTTGAGAAAAGCTGCACTAGATAAAGCTTGGTCTGAGGATAGTGTGATTTTCCACTCAAATTTCATTTTCCTTATGTTCATGTACTGTAATAATTCCAAGTTATTCCATGCATTCAAAACATTTTAATCTTGGATTCTACAGCAAAGAGAAGGCAATTCTTAATCTGGAATATCAGATGTTTAATTTTATGTACCTAATTAGCCTTAATGTCTTTCTTTTCTCTGGTCTTCTATCTCCTGGTCCCCTGTTCTCTCATACTGCAGGGATAACCAATTTTTGTTTGTATTTCATTTATAGTAAGGGTGAGCAAAGTGCAGCACGGGGATCACATGCAGCCTAAGGCCACTCAATTTCCCCATCTAAACTCCTTTGTAATGCTGTCCCCCCTCCCATTATATTATGAAAGGTCTTTTCTGAAAGCTTTTGGGAGTGGCAATTTATTTTTTTAAAGATGTTGAATGTCCACCAGGCTGTTTAACAGTGATAGCAAAACCATTTTTTTTTTTTTTACAAAACAAGAAGTTGAATTCCACTCAATTCCCCCCCCCCCCAATCTTTTGGCAACTTGCACTTCCCTGAAAACTCTAGGGGCATAGCATTGGTCCATAGTCCAACTTTTCTAGCCCATCCCTAATGTATGCACATTTTGGGAAAATCATGTATTCCAAAATGTTGAGGGTATGGAGGGTAGGAAATGCCGCCTCCCCTGAATACTCCTTTTACCGGGGCAAGGAAAAGGTAGACAAATAGGCTCTATGGATCAAACTCTAAGTGATTTGTAGTAGATTAGTGAAGGTTTAATGGTAGTAGCAATAATTCTTCTTCCCTTAATTTGGCCACTAAAATCAAGAATGTTAGAAGGGAGGTAGGACAAGTAGTGGATTGTATTCCAGTTCTGATGCAGAAATCCCTAGGATGAACATATGTGTTCATATGCATGCTATTCTGCAATTCTGTGTCCACCTGTGTAAGCCACAATTTTGTAATTGGATCTGGTTGGTGGCTTGAAGTTGTGCCCACCCTTACAGTATGCCCTATATGTTGTGCCTTTTTGTAAGAGTACTGCATGGAGCCATAGGGGATTGTATTGGTGAATGGTACCAGTAGTACTGTTTGCATTTTGGCTTATTCATCAGAACCCATCCCATCTCACATCTGAGATAGCATGTGAAATAGATATTCCATCTGGATGCATACAATTCTTTCCCACAAGGGTGAGGAGAACATCCCAAATTAAGCTGCATATATGGGGTAGGGCATGGCACCTGTGTGTGGAGCATCTATCTTGTTTTCAATGTGGTGTACATGTTAAAAATGGGATTGGAAGCTGACAAGCTGCAAAGCT
>CM034708.1:211176049-211212493 GCA_020142125.1 Phrynosoma platyrhinos | reverse complement strand
GGTAGTATTCATGTTTGTTAAGGTTTGATGGCGTGGTTGTAATTATTTCATAAAATTTTTTTAAAAAAGAAAAATTTAGGAATTTTAAAACAAAAGCTATCACTTATTATTAGAAGAAAAGGACAACATTCATGTTTCCTTTCCCACTTCCTATGAGTATTCAAAAATAGCCTAATAATATACACAAGATTTTAATCATAAACCCAGCAGTTAAAGTGTCCTTCCACGTATGAATCAACCAAAGCTTAAGTTGAATAAAAATTACCAATTAAGCAGAGGCTTGGGAAGTTACATTTTTGACAGGTGGTCATGCTGGTTGGAGGATTCTGGGATTTGTGGTCCCCAAAGGTATGTTTTCCAAGCTCTGAGATTAAGACTGATTCTATGCATGCCTATATCATACATTCCCAACTGTCTTGATTTGGCAGCAATAGTTCCCAATTAATTCTTTGTCATCCCACTTTTTCAACTGCTTTTAAAATTTGCCAGTTTCTCTCCCATCCTTTCCCCACTTCCCCACTTTGTTCAGCCTCTCCTAACTTGTGTGTTCTTTCTCATTAATAATTTTTGTCATCCCACTGTTGTTACTTGGCCACATGTGTCCCAGTTTTCATCTATGAAATGTTGGAGGGCATGCAGATCTTTTATTTTAAAACTCTTTGTGTCTGAATGAAAACCTAGAGTAGGCATTTTAAACTTTTATGGTGGTCTTGGTTAAATTACCGTAGGTATGACTTGAGTTGTGCTTGTGGACTCAGGGCATTTTAGCAATCTTCTTTACAGTTAAGTCTAGTGGCAAGCTAAGGGTAAAGAAAAACATCTATTGGGGCATGGATGAGCTTTCATAGGCAAACTTACATGATTCCTATACAGAACCTCCATGTTTAGAGTAGGGATGGACAAATGTTCCCATTTTGATTTCTCTCATTTTCCATTCTTGGATATGTAACTACAGTACATTTCTGCCTCACTCCTGAGAATACACAACATTTCAATTCACTTTTACATGCTTGTAAGTCAGTTTATGGTAACATAAATACCTAATAGGATGCCAGCCATATTTGGTAAGCAATCCAAATTAAATCTATGTCTGAAACCCATTTTTATGCACATATCTATTTTCTGGTGTGCTTACTTCAATACATACATTTTCATTGGCATATTCTAAGTGGAAAACCCAACTGCAACATCTAAAAAAAAGTATGATTTTTGAAAGATAACTTTGATTTAGTTCTTGTGCTGGGTTTATAAGTGTAGAAGTAAGTATATTCTTGCCAAAATTTGAACCAAAGACATTTCTTTTCCATTCCTAATTTACAGACAATGTGATACTGAATATTAGGGGCTGGGGAGCAACACCAGGGTAGGTCTATTGTTCTCATGCCCTGCTTGTGGGCTTCCTAAAGATGTGTGGTTGGCCCCTGTGAGAAATAGGATGTTGGACTAGGCTGACCTTTGGTCTGTTCTGGTAGGGCTCTTCTATTGGACTTATGTTCTCTTCCTGCAACTTGGTGCACCCCAGATGTGTTGGATGCTAGGGATGATGGGAAGTGATAGTCTATTACTTCTAAGGGAATGCCAAGTTGAGGAAGGCTGAGTCTACATCAGACATATCATACTCTATCAGATCCATGAACTGTCAAAAATTCAGTGACAGTGGGCACTGACAGTAGACTGAGACTGTCATACTTTAGCCAGAGAAGACATGACTCATTAGAAAAGACAATAATGCTTGGTAAGGTAGAAAGCAATAGAAAAAAAAGGAAAACCACATTCCAGATGGATAGACTCAATCAAGGAAGTCATATCTCCGAGTTTGCAAGACTTGAGCAGGGCTGTTGAGGATAGAGTGACTTGGAGTTCTCTCATTCATAGGGTCGCCATAAGTCCAAGTTGACTTGATGGCAGTTAACAACAACAACAACGACAACAACAACAGACAATGGTTTGTATTTAAAGGCTGGATAAACGAGTTCATGACTTCCAAATATTTGCAAATTCCAGATATCTGCAATTTCCTAATCTCTGACCATTTGTTATGCTTCTTGAGGCTGGTGGGAGTTGTGGTCCAAAATACCAGGAAGGCACCAAAAGTTGCTGGGGATTAGAGAAATTTGGCAATCTCTCCATGACTGCTTGCCTATGATGGAGAGTTTCCTCCATTATTCCCAGTCGTTTGAAAGTCTGGTGACAGTGAGTGGTGAGTCATTAGAATATTGCCTGTGATCAGCAGCAATGCATTTATTTTTATTTATAAGATTGACATTTTCATATTTAGGTTGCAATCCTAAATATTATGCATGCCTTGAGTTTTATTAGTTTAGAAGGTCCCTGTCCAAAGGAAAGCCAATCACTTTTTGATTTGATGTTGTTAATATATTTTTATTCTACCGTTCCAGTTAAAATAGCACTCAGGATTTATCAATTGTAGCATTGCCTCCTTTGACCTGATGTGTTCCAGATGTGCTGATCTAAACTTTCTATCATCCACAGCCAGCATGGAGATGATGGGAGTTACAGTCCAATACATTTGGAGGCCACCAGGTGGGGGAAGGCTATTCCACCTCATGCATCTTCATAATTATGTTCATTTGTTCCTAAATGTATGGAAGACATTTCTTATTGCCATCTGTTAACCTGGTGTGACCCAAGGCATTTTCACACACCAATTGATCTATAATGCAAATATAAAAATCTACAGTATTAGAATGTATACATTCTTTTGCATTCCGCATACATTAAGAAAATCACCATGTGGCACCAATAATACATATGAGGTTGAAAGACACTTTTTAATCTCTCGTATGAAAACTGCCTAGACCTTATTTGGCTCCAGCTTTGACATATGATGCTGAATCTTTGCATAGTTCAACATATTTATATTAATAAAAATGGCAGGGAAGCTAAATTCTTGCATCTGGTTCTAGCAGCTCTGTTTTTTTTAAAACGTAGTCTCCCCTCCACCCCACCTGCCCCTGCAACAGCTAAGAAAATCTCAGTGCAAGTAAAGGACAGATGAGAGATCCTACTTGGTAACAGGGGAGGTGAAATGGACTATAAAAAAAAGGAAATTGTTGGGACTGAGAAAAGACCAAGAATTGCAGCAAATAAAACAATTTAAATTTAAACAGTAAGATTAAAGATGACTTGAGATTAAAAACAGGCACTTTGTATTCCCCCCAATTTATTATTTTTAAAAAAAGATAAAATAGGACAGAGCTATACCTCCTTCCGCAGGACATGCGGTATAGGTTGAGTTTCTCTTATCTAAAATCATCGAATCATAGAGTTGGAAGAGACCCCAAGGGCCATCTAGTCCAACCCCCCTGCCATGCAGGAACTCAAAATCAAAGCATCCCCAACAGATGGCCACCCAGCCTCTATTTAAAGAGAGCCTTTATGCTTGGGACCAGAAGTGTTTTGGATTTCAGACCCCCCCACCCCAGATTTTGGAATATTTGCATATACATAATGAGATGTCTTGGAGATGAGACCCAAGTCTAAACATGAAATTCATTTATGTTTCATATATACCCTATAAACGTAGCCTGAAGGTAATTTTATACATAATATTTTTAAAAAATTGTGCATGGAACAAAGTTTGCGTACACTGAATAATCATAAAGCCAAGATGTCATCCATGTGGACACTTTTGGATTTTGGAGATTTTGGATTTTGGAACTCCAAATAAGGAAGACTCAATCCACAGTGAGGTGCAGGTCACATACCGATAGAGTCTACTCATTCATGGCAAGGGGTTGGACTAGGTGGCCTATAGCCCCTTCCAATTCTAAGTTTTTATTCTATGATATTTAGACATCAATATTTTGAGCTAATTAGAAATATGGTACATGCCATCATAGTGGGGGAGATTGTGATTTTGGACCCATGTGTGAGATTTATTTTATATTCCTCCTTTTTCCCGATAGAAGACCCAATGCATCTTACAGCATAAGTTTAAAGAGAATACAGTTAAAACGGGGCATAATACAAAGTCTAGAAACAACTAAACAATTATATTAAAACAGGAATTTACAACAACTGGACAAGCAGTTAGTACAGAATTATGGTGATTTTAAAAATGCATCAACCACTTCCCCCAGTAAAAACAAAACAAAACCAGTTAACACCTTATTTATTTATGGGATTTATATCCCGGCTTTTTCCCAAAATGGGAGGTCCAAATAAATACTAAGGTCTTTGCTTGCTGGAGGAAAAAGAACAGAGAGGGGGCCAACTTAGGATGTTTTCACACGGGGGTCCCTAAAGCCGGCCGGAGCCATTCCGGAACAGCTCATGCCGCTGATTCCGGAATGGCTCTGGCGGCGGCAGGCTAATTCCTTTTGCCACCCGGAATTACCTTTCCGCCGCTGAAGCCGGAATTAGAGGCCTTTCTGTCAGAGTGAGGCCGGACTTAGGGCTCCGTGTGTTTGAACACACGGAGCGACGAGCCGGACTGACGCAGGGATGGCACCGGAAGGGGTGGGGTTTGCCGCCGCGCGCGTGTGAACAAGTTGGAAATGGAGCCGGAGTGGGGCCGGACGGAGGTAGGAATGCGTCCTCCTAAAGCCCCGTGTGAAAACACCCATAGACTCTCTCCCATGTCCTCACCAAACATGTCTATGATGGTGGTAGGACCCAAAGAAAGCTCTCCCTTGAGCATCTGAAAACTTGAGAGCTTTCTAGGGAGATCGCTTTTTCAGATATAGCTATAGGAACTGATAGCTATGGATGGGCATATAAATTAAAGTTGGACTTGACATCTTTTCAAGCAGAGGACTGTTGCATGGAAAATACATTACACTGAGGATCCATACCATAGCTCCTAAGAACAATTCTGGACTAAGTTGCCTAGAGAAACTGAGCTTTGTATGGGGCTGAGATGAAGGGTGAATATCAAGAAAAGTGACTGCATTTAAACAACAGGAAGAACTACTTTAATGTTAAGATGTCTTTGACAGTGGATTGGATTGTCTCCGAGGATGGTGGCCTCTCCTACTTTGGTGCTCTTTAAAAAGAGATTGGATGGCTGTCTTTTAGGAGTGCTTTAGTTGTGTATTCCTGCATGACTGGGGACTGTTCTAGATGGCCCTTGTGTACCGTTCCATCTCTAAGAGTCTATGAGGCTACTACTACTATTTGCCTAATTGTCATCTATTTGCTTAATGTCTTTTTAAAATGCAATGATGAATGTTTGAGGTGACTTACAAGAAAAGAATAAAGTACAACAATAAAATTAAAGAAACACATAAATAAAAAAGAAGCCCCCCCTTCCATGGCTTCGGTGTCAGTGAGGTAGTAAAGCCATTTTGGGTTTGGGTCTGAAATTTAAAGGAGCTATTCTTGGTACTGAGTTCCACTCCCCAAATAGTTTCAAGACCTTGATGGGTTCAGGACATTAAAGAACATGACAGTTTTGACTCGAACCTAGTGGGCACTCACTGGTCCACGAACATAGAATCATAAAGTTGGAAGAGTCCACAAGGGCCATCTAATCCAACCTCCTGCCATGCAGGAAGACACAATCAAAGCACCCCCAACAGATGGCCATCCAGCCTCTGTTTAAAACCTCCAAAGGAGGAGAGTCCATCACACTCTGAGGGAGTATATTCCACTGTCAAACAGCTCTTACTGTTACCACCAGCTGCCATTGAATAAAACTACCATGTCCCCACTAATATTCATGGTGCATTATAGAGTGACATGGCGGGGGGGGGGGGGAAACCACTGTTACCTGACCCAAGGAACTTCCAGTATAAGTTACAATAGTTGGAACGAAAGAGAGAGCATAACTATGGGAAAAAAATCAGTTACCCTTTGCAATAACAATGCAAAAATACTTAGCAGTGTAGCCAGTCCAGAGCATATCAAAATCAATGGATTTTGGCTGAGTAATGACAATCTAGTCCTAATACACTGTATATCCATCTCTCTCTCATTTTTCTTTCTCTCTCTCTTTCTAGCATTTGCCAGTTGCATGGAAAGCCATATTCTCATCTGTCCTCTTATCCAGGGGTGTATAAATATGCTAAAGACACCTGATCCTGTCTGATTTTGGAAGCTAAGCAGGGCCAAGCCCTGGTTAGTACTTGGATGGGAGACCACCAATGAGTACCAGATGCTGTAGGCTTTATTTCAGAGGAAGGAACTGGCAAAAACCACCTCTGAGTATCCCTTGCCTAAGAAAACCCTATGAAATTCAGGAGGTTGCCACACACACACACACACACATCTCTGTTTTCCAAAACTTAGCCTTTTGAATTACAGCTCTCAAAAGCACAGATACTTTGTAATGTTCCCAAACTCTGGCCAGTTCCTATTTCCTGTCTGCTCTCTGTTAAATCAGTGCATGTGGCTTGTGATTTTTTTTGGTGCATGTTTGTATGCATGTATCCCTTATTGAACATTTTGTGGTGTGTGTATTTAAATTTGTCATTCTTCTGGATTCAGCCCCACATCCTGGTGTCAAGTTGATACTTCTCTGAGTAAGTAAGGGGGAAGGAAGAATTAATCAGATCTGAATTTCTGTGTGTCTTTAGCCAAATTCAGATCAACTGACCTGGAATACAGTTGTGTGCTCAAACCCTCACTTTTGAGAATTTTGTAATCCTGTTTCCAACTCAAGGTGTTCGCCAAAAGTATAAATAAAGTGTGTGTGTGTGTGTGTGGGGGGAGGTGCACAAAATCTGATGATATTACAGGGAAAATGCTTGCAAAATATATATACACTTGAAATACTGTATACAAAAACATGTTTATTAGGAAATCTTAATAAAATGCATATGAATATTCAGAAGAAAGTCTCGTTTCTTGACAAAATTTTGTTGTGTTTGTTAATGGATGTGAATAAAGGTTCCAACAAACACAAAGTCTTGGAAATGAGAAAATCATAAAAGCCAAGACCAGAATCCTATTGATTAGTCCTAACCAGGCTAGGACCACTGAAGTCAATATCTAGACAAATATCTAGGTAAATATGGTATATAGGCAAGTCAATATCTAGGTAAATTCCTTTGATTCAGTGGGACTACTCTAGTGTGGACCAACAATAGGATTCATGCTAAAATGTCACAGATTCATATGTTACTCATGGTTCATCTTGTCTTTCTAATACATACCTTAACTTCTGTGGATGAATAGTATACCATTGTGTTTGTGTGTGTGTGCGCATCTTCAAATTGCCTCTTGACTTATGGTGATCCCATGAATTTTGTAGAGTTTTCTTAGGCAAGTAATGTTTAGATGTGGTTTTGCCAATTCCTTCCTCTGAAAGGTATCCTACAGTATCCTACAAACATATAAGCGGTCATTTCTGGTCTTCAGCTCCCAAGATATATTTTGAACTATCAATATTATATCTCAGAACATTAATGTGTGTGTGTGTGTGTGTGTGTGTGTGTGTGTGTATTAGCAGAACCTGGAAATATTGTGGAACTTTGATCTCTGGTTATATTTGCTGAAGGATTCTGGTACTTCCAAATCTTTACTTTGTGTATGTGTGTGTGTGTGTGTGTGTGTGTGTGTGTGTATGATTACAAAATGATGAGGCCTGTGAGTGTATAGAAAATTTAGGATGGGGATCTGCATTAACTTTAATTTGTGTAATTTGACTGACCCATAAGGAGGAAATGCAATCTCTTTTTATATAAAATATGTATTGACATTTTTTAAAGAAGAAACTAATAAAGTATTAAGGAAACAATATTTTATAAAATATTGGGGCGGATCCCAGGCTTAATCATGTTTAGAGAAGACTCATTGAATTCAGTAGGTCTTAAATACGTCACAATCAACTTAAATTGCATTGATCTTCATGGTTCTACTCTAAGCATGATTATGTCTGGATCAAATAAATATTCTAAAGTTCTCTGATCACATTCACTGAAGGCACCTTTAAAGGGTTACTAGTATCACTTTACCACGTCTTCTCTTTCTACAGTTCTCTGTGATGTATTTTGAAAGCTAGTTAAAAAAAAGACCATAGCACTCTACTGATTATTGCCTACATTTAATTGATCACTTCCCTCTCTCTATATACAGTTGCCCCTTCCGATTAGCAGGGGATCCATTCTGGACCCCCCTGTGAATCAGAAAAATTGCAAATATTGGGGGCCTGTTGTTTTCAATGGCTGTGTGTGTGCTGTGGGTGCGCATGCCATTTTATCCCTCTCTGCTTGCTGGTCCATGAAGGACCAAGATTGCAGACTCCAAATCTGCAAACGGGGAGGGATGAGTGTACCTACATTTTGATTTAATCTACCCTTCTCAAAAAGCATTAGAAGAAAGGCTTGTGGTTTCAGTGATGGTGCAATGGTGAAGTAATTGCAATCCAGGCTTTAAAAGGGCTTTTGAAGATGCTGAAACTATTTGGGGAAGGAATTCAACACCCTGGATAAGTCCTTTAATATTCAGACTAATTGCAAGAGTGCATTCACTGGCCTACTGATACAAAAGTCAACAGCAACAAACAGTGGAGGAACTGAATGAACATTAGTCCTAAACGTCTTCCTTTTTTCAAATCAGTACTACCCTTTTTTGTTATTTGCCCTAGAGAAAAAATATCTACATTGTATTGATTTTGCAGAAATTCAGTGAAATGGGACTGTTGGGTCACAGCTATATGTTGTTGTTGTTGTTGTTCTGTGCCTTTAACTTCTTTCAGCTTATGGGGCTGAGAGTGTGTGGCTTGTTGAAGGTCACCCAATGAGTTTATATACCTAATTGTTGACTACTTTTTCATAGTTCTGAATAATCTGCTATACCTGAGCTGATATAACTCAATGGCCTATATCAACATATTAGTATTACTATGTGGCGTGTATGTATTTCTATATTGTGTTTATACATCTGATCCTTGAATAATAAAGGAGCTTAGGAATGAAAATGGATATGAATAAATGAAATGTGAACAAATTCCACCATTCTAGGGCCAACCATGGGCTGTCTCTCAGTGAACCTATTAGCATTTTTTAGGGCTGAAATATTAAGAGATCAGTTGGTTATATTAATGCATTAAAAATCTTCTGCATTAAAAATCTTCTGACTGATTACAACACTGTCCCTGACTGAATGGAAACTATTTGATATTGCATTGTTTATTGTTTTTAAAATATTTTAAAGAATGTATGTTTTAAATGTGATCTATAGCCTAATTCTGTTTTAATGTTGCTTTTTGTACGTTTTTAATTGTAATCTTTTAACTGTGTAAGTTGCCTTGAATCCCAGTCTTGTGAAAAAGGTGGGATATAAATAAAATTGTTAACAATGGTGATGATGATGTATCCATATTTAATAACTCAGAAATGTTACTTTTTTGGAATATAACTCCCAGACAGCGTGGGAAGTATAGCCCAAAATAGTAACTTCTCCAAGTTAATAAATAAAGATTATTTCTTTGCAACATTTTACAAAGTTATTGCTGCTTTTACCCTCAGGCCAGAGTAAGGATCTCTTCCAAGAAATTAACTGTCATAACATGTGTGTTTGTCTCTAAAAATGTCCTGGAGTCAGAGAAATCAGTATGCTTCTCCCTCAACCAGCAATATTGGGTTGGATCCAGATTGGGGGGGGGATGCAGACAGGCAGCCCTGGGAAGTAGAGGATTGGGGCTGCTGCTACTGAATGGAGTGGCCCCGATTCTCCCATTTGCTGGCCCGGAAAAGAGCGGCAAAATGCCACTCCTTTCAGAGCTGTCAAAAGGACGCCCCAAGAGCCACTGTGTAATGGTGGTGTGTAATGGCAGGCAGTGTCACAATGTCCTCGGCATGGGGTTGGAGTACCCAGTGTGTGGCTTCCCCTCCCCATCCCTGCCTAGAGCAGACCTACAGAAATCAGGGTACCCTTTTCTGTCCAATCCCCAAGGGTCTAGGCTAAGTATGACTAAACCTGAATATAATCCATAGTTGCATCACCTTGCAAAGATATGCAGAGGGAATGGCTGAATCCACAGAATGTTGAGCAGATTCCACTCTGTTCCTCACTTACCTGTGAATAAACCCATTCAATTCAATAGAATGTCTGAGTGAACTGGCAGGTTCCTGCTGAAAGTAAATCATCTAAAGATTTATCTTAAGAAGCAACTCAGAAGTTGGAAAAGTAGATTTGGGGGATTTCAATTTGCAGAGCCCTCCAGGCAGGCTGGGTGTATTTGGATCCCAAAAGGGATAAGGCACACAAGGCTTTGGGTCTAGGAAGGTATTTATTTATTTAATTTATATACCGCTTTTCTCCCATGTGGGACCCAAAGTGGCTCAGACCATATCTTAAAACAATTACAGCTACAATAGTCTGCAACATAACAGTTAAAAAAAGCATTAAACACCATTCACTTAAAAACATTAATTTAGAACATCTGAAAGCACATCAGACACATTAAGGACCATCTGTTACACTACCCCAACTGGTTAAAAGATGAAGATCTGCTTTTAAATTAGAAGGTATTTGCTGGTGAAAAGAGAGCAGTGAGGAGGCCAGCTGAGCCTTTCTTGGCAGAGATTTCCATAGCTTGGGTGCAGCCACTGAGAAGGCTTTCTCCTGTGTCCTCACTGGCCACAGTGACATCACTAGGTTTGGTATCACACTGGCACAGTAACTCATGCTACTGACCCCAAGTTTCCTTTGTAGTGTTGTTGTTGTTGGTGGGATAAAGCCGCTGCCTCCAGGCAACCTGTTTTGTCTGAGTCTCTGGCACGGGTGTTCATGCAGCAGCCATGCTAAACCCAGAAAGCACCACCGATGGAGGGGCAGAACGGCTGCTTCCATGTGGGAGCAATTGCCCCACTGGGTGTTCATCCCCCTGTGTGGTGTCACCCAGTGCGGACCGTACCCCCCTCACCCCCAAGTGATGCCCCTGACTAGCTGTACCTGTGATGGTGCAAGAGAAAGTCCTCTGGCCAAAGATCTTAAAAATGAGATGGGTTCATATGGGACGATACGGTACAAAAGGAATGGTAAACTAGATGGGGGAAATGATTCAGACCTCTTCCAATCCCCTTCTCCCCGTTCCTTCCCTTGCTGTCCATCAATCAACTCTGTCCCCTCTTGTTTCCAGAAGGCAGGGAGTGTGTAAACTGTGGCGCTACCTCGACCCCCCTATGGAGGAGAGATGGCACTGGGCATTACCTCTGTAACGCCTGTGGACTGTATCATAAAATGAATGGGCAGAACCGCCCCCTGATAAAGCCCAAGAGAAGGCTGGTAAGTGACTCCGCATCTCACAACTGTACTAACTTCTTATTTTTTTTCTTTTCTTTTCTCCCTCCCTGTCATGTTGTGTTTTTGAATTTCCTCAGCCCAAGATGGAGAACTTTCTGGAGGGAGTAGAACTGGGCCACCCCGCCCAAAGTCTTATCTGTCTGTACAGAAGAGGGTTTTTGAGAGAGCCCACCCCCCCTTTTTCACTATGCCTGCCAAGTTATGTACCATTTCTATGTCTCTCTATATTTCTTTGGAAGGTATTTTTTTTAAAAAAAGAAATCAAGTAAAGGGTGATTTTCTTGAATGTTTTTTTGGGGGGGGCGGTGATTGAAGAAAGTGGGAGCTGGTGGGGGGAAAGCATGCAGCAGGCATGGGAACAAAATAATGAGATTCTTTATACAAAAAGGTGGCATGTCTTGACTGATTTTTCCCCCTCCAAAAGTTGAAAAAAGTAAAAGGATTTAAAAATGATGCCTCTGTTGTCATTTGAGCTGACTTCCATGCACGCCAACTGTCCTGATTTGACAGGGACAGCACCGATTAATCCTCTGCCATCCCACTTTTGCAGCTGAAATGGCCCAGTTTCTCTCTCCTCTTCCTGCTTTCCCCCTTGGTCCTCAGCTAACTTAAATTGCTGTAAATTGTGTTGAAAGTGCAAAAGTAGTTTGAACACAATTAATTCAGTAAGGAGGAAAGAGAGGAAGGCTAGAATCTCGCCCTTCCCAATGGTCTCAGGCAAAAGCAAACTGCTGCAGCTTTCACTAGTTTGTGTGTTCTTCTAAGCTTGTGTTTTCTTTCTCCTTAACAACTGTAGTTACTCTGGCTACATTCCAATGTTATTTGACCCCAAATGTCTTGGTTTTTAATTGTGAAATGTTGGATGGTACGAATTTCTCAAATGTTCCCAATGTTCTCAAAAGATGCAGCTCTCCTGGATTGCATTTGTCACACTTAAACATGTCACAGCGGGTTTTCTTCCACAGTTAATTTTTCTCTCAGTTATGCAAAAATGTAGAGAAAAGCCCCCAAAAGGAGTGGGCTGTTGTGGGAGGCCTGATGACCAGTTTTGTGCCCTGGAACCCACTGAAAGCCACATAGACTGTCATAAATAATACCGTTCCAAACAAAAAACCTCATGGTGTCACTCCCCATTGACTTCTTCCCATCCTATACCATACAGAATCTTTAGTCATGTTTTTTTTAAACTAATGTTACTCATTAATCATAATTCCTGCATATCACTGAATGTCATGGTAATAGCTGTGACATAAACAATTAGTAAAATTAAAATTATACCTTTAAATTACAATATCATTCGCTCAGCCTCATTGCATTTACATATACATAGTTTCATGTGGTTGGAGTGAAAATTTGATAAAAGGCGATGTTCTGAAATAAAATGGTAAAAGAATAAAAAATAAAAAATAAAAAATAAAAATATAAAATTTTAATTAAAAAACAAAAACAAAATCCTGTGACCTCTCCTTCCACTGAGCCTCATCCACTCACAGCATCTCTTTAGCATTTTAATGGGACACAGGTGAACGTCACAGCCCATTTCTGCCAAGAAGCAGATGTTTGGGAGACGTGCTGTCACCCCCCTTTAGGGTGCCACCTGGTGTGGTCTGCACCCCTAGTGATGTCACTGACCTGTAGCTCTCATGTGATCAGGCTCAGCATCTACATGTGATTGATTGGATAATATAATCAAACAGTTGCAAAATGGAAAAGCTACCATATTCAGGGGCATAGAGAGCTTATTCCATTAAGCATATAGCTCAAGCGTGGGAATTGTGTGGCCTTCCAGATGTTGTTGGACTTCCTTTCCCAGCAGGTCTTTTATTATTTTATTATTATTTATTATTATTTATTACAGTGGCGAAGAATGCTGGGAGTTGCAATCCAATTACATCTGGAGGATTGCCCAATTCCCACCCTGAGGTAGACTGTGCAGTGTCTCGCTGCTTGCCTGTCCAGCAGTTCTGAATCTGCAGTGAATCTGTGTGCATGTGAGACAAGGGGTGCATGTAGAAATAATGCAGCTTGACACCACTTTAAGTGCTATAGCTCCATCCTGTGAAATTGTGGGATTTGTAGTTTTACAAGGATTTTAGCCTGCCAAAAGAGTGCTGGTGCCTCACAAAACAACAAATCCCAGGATTCTGCAGGATGGAGTCATGGCAGTTAAACTACATTATTTCTAGAATGTAGGTGCACCCAAGAATTGCACTTTTCGTGAAATGTCATGACATTTCCTTGGTGACCCAAATGCAAGTCATCAGTTTGCTCTGGCAGTACTCAATAGTCCAATTAGATTCATATATTTATATGATTTAATGATTTATATTCTATCTTTCACCATCAAGTCAGACTCAATTGCATCTGATGTATTAGATTGAGTTTACCAGCGCTCATGCTACCCACATCTTTCTCTCAGTTAGTTTCAAAAGTGCTACAAGATTCCTTTGTCAATCATATTCCAGGCAGTTTACAATATAAGAGCAAAAAATGTTAAAATAAAGAAAAGAGCAAACCATTTAAGGCACAATTTTAAAAAAAATCAGATAAAAGAAAAATGCAGCACTCATCCTGCTATTTATTATGGTGCTCACAACTTATTATTGTTATGAAGTTTTTTAATTGGATAAAATCTGGAGTGCTCTCATTTACTGATACATCAGAGGCAAGTGGCTATTTTTTAGTGCAAAAGGAGAATCAATATCTTCCTGGGTTCACTCTTTCTTTTCCCACCCTTCTGCCTTTCTTCATATGGAAGGAAAAGATATGGGGACCCTATATCTTACTGGGGAGAAAATAGCTTGCTTGGGGGAACAAAGATGAGTAGAAAAACAGCTTGAGGGGAGAAGGGTTAACCAGCCCTTCCCCTTCTTCTGTTCTAAAACACCATCTCCCCCACAGCTGCTTTTTATTAGTTAAAAAGTTGGAGGAAATTTACACATGACTGCGTGTACCGTGTCGTTCGGCCCTAAGGGAATGGGACATTTGTTTGTTTCTACATCTGTTTCTCTAAATGTTTTGGATGGGTTACAAGGCTGTTTGGAGAAAGAACTTTAAATGAAGTTGAAGGTGGGAGCGGGGAACTGATGGATTCTGGAGGAAAGTTGGGGTGAAATAAATCTCAGCATGGTCCATCTTGCCCCTCAGCCTTCTATAATATCACTTTCCGTAGAGGTTGGGCTGCACACACCTTTCGGCTGCATCTTTCTCTTCTGCAAAATGGGAGCCATAGGAAACCCAAGGCATTCTCTCTGATTTTCATAGGGTCATCTCTAAGGCTGGGTTAAGATACACCAAGGCCCCTTAAGCTATGTAAAATGTAAGAGGCTTCAATGCTGTTACGAGAAAAATTAATTTTGTAGGGAAGGTTGTATTTGTGTTGTTGTTAACTGCCCTTGAGTCATCCCCAACTCATGGAGACCCTGTGGATGAGACATCTCTAAGACTCCCTGTCCTCCACTGCTCTGCTTAGGTCCTATAGATTCTGGCCTAGTCTATCCATCTGGTTTGTATTCCTCAATTCTTGCTTTCTTCTACCTTCCTTAGCATTATTTTATTTTCAAGTGAGTCATGCCTTCTCATGATGTGGCCAAAGTACAACAGCCTCAAATTTCATCATCTGGGCTTCCAGGGAGAGTTCCAGTTTAATCTGTTGAAGGACCCATTTGTTTGTCCTTTTAGCTGTCCCTGGTATCCTCAGCGCATCTCAAATGAGTTGATTTTCTTTCTCTCAGCTTTCTTCACTGTCCAACTCTCACATCCATACATGGTGATGGGGAATATAATGATTGGAGTATTCTGACTTGAATGCTCAGTTGTATATCTTTACACTTTAGGATCTTTTCTAGTTCTTTCATAGCTATCCTTCCCATCCCTGGTCTTCTTCTCGTTTCTTGACTGCAGTCTCTGTTTAGATCAATGTTTGATCCAAGGTACGGGAAATCTTTAACTATTTATATTTGTATTTATGGGTCCCTCATAATCCGAGGCCGCTAAACTGTAGTTTGTGCAGAAGTCCAATACTGGGCATCATTAGACCATGCATCATTATTGCATGGTCTGGAATTTGCCTGTGCCTAGTTCTGATCCTCCCTGACATCATAGGATTCTGTTTTTTCTGCTACAACAATGTAGCCCTGGTAAACAGGAAGCTGGGTTATCCTGAGCCAGACCTTTATTCCATCTGGTTCAGTGTCATATATTCTTCTGGCAGAAACTTTTAGGGTTGCAGATAAGAGCATGTTTTCCCAGCTGTACCTGGCTAATTTAGGGATTGATCAAGCACACTTCTTCTGGTGGGTTGTTGTAGGAAGCTGGCCATTCAAACTTTCCTCAATTTCCAGAGTGATGCTGTGATGCACTGTGGGATATTAAATTTGCAGAGAAACTCAGCTGCCTGATATAGTTCATAGAACAGAAGTCTTAAATGCACATTGTGCATTGTGAAAAATTTAGCATTGTGAAAAATTCATTTCTGTTCCGATACAGAATAAGCACGTGTAGCTCAGATAGCCAGGTCAGGACTGTCCCAGACCCTCAGATTCTAGTGCCAAGACGGGAAACCTATGGACAACCCCTTGTGATTTCAGAAGAGGCAGTCCCTGGTGAGAAAACCTTGGTGTGATCACAGAGCAGGACATATTAAGCATCAACCATGGTTGCCCAGAACATGCAATAAAAATAATAAAGAAAATAAACCCACAAAGACCCCTTTCATGGCAGCAATCATGGCCTGAGATTCCTCACCCATGTCCTGGGAATTGGAGAAGAGGGTTTGGGGTCCTGAGGTCTGGGAACATTTTATATGGCCTCAATCTGGATTTGAGACCAACATGGCGAGGGTGCAAAAATATTTATACCATTCCTATATTTGTTTTAATTTAGAAGTTAGTTGTTCCCCTACAGAGACCAACTCTCTTCTTCCTAGATGTCAATGAGAAATCCCAAGGAGCTGTTGTAGATGTGAGTAGGCAATTGGCTCCTTTTTTGGACTACCACTACCACTGTACAGCTGGCTGGAGGATTCCGAGATTTATAGTCCAAAAAAGGAAAAGGTTCCTAATTCTACTACTGGGTAGGGTTAGCCGTTCAGGATCACTCTAGGCACTGAGTTTTCTGGGCCAAAACTGAGACCAAGAGATTTAGCCACGTCATTTAGCATTATGCATTAAATGCCAACCACAATTGATCACAGCTTGTCATTCAAATACCAACATACACACAACACACACTGTGCATATTTTCCTGTTTGGAAATTAAGACAGAAATTTTAGCTAAAAGGCTGTTCTCAGAAACTAGAGAGACCGGATAAGAAACCTTCAACTGAACCTTACAGCCAGTAGCCAGAAGGTGAATAGGGAGGGTGAGCTCTGGTTCCCCAACAACAGGGATACAAGGAGGAAACAAATTTAGTAAATAGAGAGACCCCCTTGGAAAGTCTTTGTGAGTTGCCACAACAAATCAATGAAGCTTTGGAAGTTTTAGAAAGCTGCTGCTTTTCTAGCTGAGCAGAAGATTAGTATACAGAACTTTTCTTCTGCCTGCTGCTGAGCCCATCAAAACTGGAGAATTTCCACCCTTGTCTCCCACTTGGAGATGACCCATGAAAACTGGAGACTGAGGGCCAGGCCTTTAGATCAGATGATCCTAATACTGGGCCAGATAGGCAGATACATCTGAACTACATCTGGTCCTCCACATTTGCAGTGTTGACTTTTGAAGCTTTATTTGCGGATTTGATTAATATGTTCTCTCTAGGAACCTCTAGGTCTTCTAGCACAAATCTGCCAGAGGTTGGCCATAGTGGCACAGTGGATGGCCTAGAGATTTCTAGAGAAAACACTCCTCTAGGTATTTGTAGGTCCTCCAGTGCAATTCTATGGTCAACCTCTGGTAGATGTTGGCTGTAGAGTTGTGTTAGAGGACCCAGAGATTCTTAGAGAGGTGTTCTCTCAGGGAATTTTTTAAAATTTGAACCCCCCCTCACTTTCATTGGGGTCCTGTGCCCCTAGCCCCAGCAAATGTGGTGGGCCCACTGTAGTGTGAAAAAGTCTGCCATGTTCACAAAATAATAGTCTACGGTACTTCTAAGTTCAGTAGAATACCTGGCTTTCTGGAGTTCTCCTGACTAGAAAGTCTAATACAAGGTCATTCAAGTGAACTTGACGTCTGTGCAAACCAGACTTCTAAGGAAGACCAATGTACCGCCACAAGAGAAAAATAAAGAGGACATTTCTAGTCTCTCTTTTGAGAAAGAGGTCTGATTTTCCTGGCTGGGTGCCATTTCCCCTTCACACAAATCACAAGCAGAAGTTTAGGTGCCACCTCAATTTATCCCGGCTGTTTTCTTTAAAAGAAATATTGCTCTAACCCTAATTAACAGAGAGATGGCTTTGTTCTGTTCCTGGAAAAAAACAGGGAAAACCCCCCAAACAAATATTTTGTGGGAAATAAATGCACTCCTGGCTTTTGTTTTTGATGTATTTTCTAATATTTTCCCTCATTGCATTTTTTAAATTGCAGAGCTGACTTCCTAGGAAAAATCTGCAGATTGGAGATAGCAGATATATAATAAAGCAGATTTTAAAAAAGAGACACAGGCCATTTCATCCACTACAGCAGCCTGATCCAACATGGGCACTTCCATGTCTTTCAATTGAAGTTTCTTTCAGTTGCAATAAGCCTGGGCAGTGGTCAGAGATGATGAAAGTTGTCATCCAAACCATCTGGAGGGAAACAGGTTGTGTTAGAGAAAAACAACAAAATAAAAAAAATATGTGTTTCCCCTTTTTTAAACAAAGTGACTCACTTAGCTAGAAACAGAGCTTAGAAAAATTACCTTTTTGGACTACACCTCCTGTTATTTCCTAGCCAGCATGGCCATGGATTCTGGAAGCTGTAGTCCAAGTTATGTAAAGTAACTTTTTCCAAGCGATGATTAAAAGGGATTTGCATGGGAAGCTGCGAACAATTCTTGATTCATTACTTGAGAAAATTGTGTGTTTGTGTCTTCAAGTGACTTATGGTGGCCCCATAGATTTCATAGGATTTTCTAAGGCAAGGAATACTCAAGAATGTTTTTTCCAGTTCCTTCCTCTGGAATATAGCCTACAGCACCAGAACTGCTTTTTCTTGCCCTTGTAGTCTAGTGTGCTGTTTCCAGTGCTGACCAGTTATCTGCCTCTACAAAGCCAAGAAGCAGAGCACGAAATAGGGTGGCCACTTCTTATCACCACAATGGAGTCAAATAGTTGGCTGAAAGAATTCTGGGTGTTCCAGTCCCAAAAAGTGATTCTTTCAAACTCTGACCAATTTGACAGTTGTTCTCTTTAGTTCAGAGATTGGAATCTTGTAGCCTTTCCAAAGTTATTGGGCTACATATCCCAGGAGCCCTAGCCAACAAAGCTATGAGTGAGTAATGCTGAGAATTACCATCCAATAACATCTGGAATGTTGCTTGGTTCCATCCTCTGGTCTAACTCATATTGCCTGTTCTGGCTGGCAGTGACTCTTAGAGGTATAAAGGATAGAAGCTGTCTTTGTTGGGTGCTAGTAATGAATGTCTGCACTGGAAAAGGCAGGTATTGAACTCAGGCCCTTGTGTGTATGAAACCTGTGCTCTAGCACTGAGCTTTAGTCTCCTATCTTGTGAGCTTGAAGATTTCTTTTGTAAATTCAACTCAGGGAGCAAAAAGGAGGCAGCGCAAAAATCAATCGGTCAATCAGACAATCCGTCCAATCAGTCAGTGAAGCAAACAAACAACCCAAAATTGCAAAGGAGGGGCTGGCATTTGAAAATGCTAATTTATTATGCGATGATTGACCAATACATATCTACCCAAAATTTCCACCAAAAGCATTAAAACAAGTGCCACCCTCCAGAAAACTGGGTATTAAAAATGTCAGTGTCTTAAAAGCTGGATATTGCTTGCCTTTGAACAGAAAATTTTGTGGCATAATTAATATGCCCAAACACCTAAAATACTGATTCACGCGTACAGCCACACCATCTTGAAAGTACTGGTCCTGTGTCTGATCATTTATGTCACATCATATGACATCAAGATTTTGAAAACCTAGAAATTCAGGTTATCTTTATATCCCCAGCCTTTCCTTAAGGCCTGTTTCTTTCATAGCTAGATTGTGAGTGTTGGTTACCTGTCCATGCTCTCGTATCCAGTTTGACAACCTTTGCAGCCTCAAAGTGGCTATCAAGCATTCCTCTGGCTGTATGCCTTAACCAAGTCTATAGACCTTTCTTGCATCAGTTGGGGACTGCCTCAGCGTTCCAGTGGTTGCAGAATCCATACCACCAGGAATCACAAAAGTGGGATTCAGAGGCTGCAAGCTGTCCATGGGATGCTTTATGCCTACTTCTGCTCCAGTGCTTAAATAATAGAATCATAGATTTGGAAGAGATGAGAAGGGCCATCCAGTCCAAACCCCTGCTATGCAGGAAGATACAATCTAAGCACTCATGAAAGATGGCCATCCAGGCTCGATTGAAAACCTTCCAAAGAATGAGACTCCACCATAATCCAAGACAGCACATTCTACTTTTAATCTGCTGTTACCATTAGGAAGTTTCTCCTAATGTTTAGATCAGGGGTAGGCAACCTTTCCCCTTTAAGGGCCGAGGGACTTCAGCTCCCAGAATCCCAGGAGCTATTGGCCAACATGGGACTATTGGCCAACATGGCTGAGGCTTCTGGGAGCTGAAGTCCCTCGGCCCTTAAAGGGGAAAGATTGCCTACCCCTGGTTTAGATGGAATCTCTTTTCCTGTAGCTTAAATCCATTGCTCCATGTCCCAGTCTCTGGAGCAGCAGAAAACAAGCTTGCTCCATCCTCAATATGACACCCCTTCAAATATTTAAACATGGCTATCGTGTCACCTCTTAACCTTCTCTTCTTCAGGCTAAATATACCCAGCTCCCTAACCCACTCCTCATTCCCACCCCCTCACCCCCGATTCATGGGGACAGGTGTGTAAGAAATAATGATATTAATACAGAATGTATGACACAGGGACTTTCCCCCTACTGCATTGCTGCTGGGGCTTGTGGAAGAATCACTGCTAGTCCTTGGGGACTTTCCTCCCAGGCTCAGCAATACTGATACCAGACCTTGTATGACAGGAAAGTTTATGAGCCAAAACACTGGCACTCCACTTCCTTCCTAGCTCCAAACAGCACCCACAGGCTCTCTTCTCAGTTGCTTCCCCTCAATCTTAGCCTTTTGCTGTGCCTGTGTCGCACAAGTGCAACACACATACAGACACATTTGTGCTGAGCTAGAGAGCATTGGCACCAGCTGGGAATGGGTGAAGATGGGTGCCCAGACTTAAAGTGAACATGCATATAAAAATCAAACATGGTGTTCCCCTAGTGCTGTTTGTCTTGAGATTGGTCTCCTTGTCAGAGACTAGGGAAAGGATAGTAATTCTATTAGAGATCTGTATACAAAGAGATTTTGTACAGTAGGCCCTTGGTATCCACCTGAATTTGATTCCAGGACTCCTTGTGGACAACAACATTAATGGATCTCAAGTCCCATTATATATAGTGGTCTAGTAAAATGGTTTCTCATATATAAAATGGTAAAATCAAGGATCCTTTTTGGAATATATATGTGTGTGTGTGTGTATAATTATATACAGTATTCAAGTGTGGATGGTTGAATCCATGGATAAATGATCTGTAGATGAGGAAGGCCAACTGTAGTACTTCGAAGAAGTTGGTAGCATGAGCTTTCCTACATTTGAGCATACTTCCTTAGATGCATGTTAGAATTGATGGGAATGATCTCTGCCCAAGGACTAGAAAAGCATCTTCTAGTTAGAATGGAGCACTTGGGACACTAGTTTGGTTCTCCTGTTGGTTTGAACTTCAGCTTCCAGAATCCCTGACAATTGCTCATGGTGTTTGGGGCTTCTATGAGTTGGCATCTAAAGGCTAAAACCACTCTGGTAGACCATACTGGGATGTAGGAAAAGGTAGTTTTTTTCTGCTCCTAAGAGTACACTGACTCTGTCTCCAGGATTCACCAATCATTGCTGACTTATGTGTTTGTCAAATTAAGGTTAATGAATCCCCAGTATTTTCCTGTACATTGCTGTTGATGATATATGTTTTAGCTTGGTGGATCATTTATTTTATTTATTGAATTTCTATCCTGCCTTTTTCCCATGATGGGATTCAAGGTGCCTAGATAGGATTCAAGGCAGCTTCATGTGTCGTACAGGTCTGGTCTGTAGAGAACATTGGTTGTGTCAATACCATTAATGCAGTGTGACAGATTTCTACAGGCTCTGCAAAGAAATGATTAATCATGCTTTGCGGGAAGCGATTGTTGCCACAATTTCATGATATGGAAATAAATTCTGTTGAATTCAGTAATTTGCTACTGTTGAATGGACTTAAAGTTGAGAAACTGCTGCTATTCTTACAGACAGAAAACCCTTGCATTGTAGGCATCTTATCTAGTAGGTGCAAGACTTTTATGGTACTTTTATTGGGGAACAAGTGCATACTCTCCAGCATTTTGCTGAAGAAAATAATGACATGTGTAGCCAAACAACATCAGTGTGTGGTCAGATGACAAAAGTTATTAATGAGGAAGAACACACAAACTAGTAGAGACTACAGCAGTTGCTTTTGCTTGAGCCTACTGGGAAGGGTAAGACTCTGCCCCCTCCTCTTCACCTTAAGGGTTAATTGAGTGCAAACTACTTTTGCTCTTTGAGTGAAATTTGCAGCAGTTTAACTAAGCTGAGGACAAATTGGGAGGAAGAGAGAGAAACTGGGACATTTTAAAAGCAGCTGAAAAAGCAGGATGATAGAGGATTGATCAGAACTGTCCCTGTGAATTCAGGACAGTTGGAGGGTATGCAGTTGATGTTTTTGTACCAATCACATTCCATGTGAGATGCCAAAATTCCATTGGATGTTAATATGAGTATGTTTTTTAGACTCTTCTGGGTTATCACTAATATACCTTGTGCCAAAATATTCTGAAAGTGCCAGATCCCATATGATTTTGCATAAGCTAAGCTTAGGTCTGTTTATTATTTGGATCAGGTCTGATTAGGTTGGGAGGGAGGCTACCAGGGAACACCAGACACTGTAGGCTGTGTTTCATAGGAGACCAATGGCAAACCATTGCCGATTATTCTTTGCCTAACAGCATCTTATGAAATTGATGGGGTCGCTACTAGGTGACTTGAATTCACCTACTTTATTTATTGATAAATTCAGCTTGACAATTTAATTAATAGAAATCCCAAGCCATGAGATCAGAACAGAAGCGTTATGGGGTAAGACTTCACCTTTTGGGGAGGAATTTTGGGTGAGTTGGGAGTCACAGCAGGTTTGTGACGTAAGATAGAGGGAAGGCTACAAATGTTCCCTAGACCTATAGTAGTTGCACATGTGTGATATAAATAATCTTCATACTTAAGTGCCAGTTTTCATGTAGTCCTAACAGCAGCCTTCAGATAATGGATGGGAGGTATATCAGCAGACCCAAGGGAGCCCCAGTTTTTACCAAAGTACAAATAATCTTTTAGGACAAAGAAATTCTTAGGAGGGAGAGGGAAGTCCTGAAGAGACGAATTTACACTGTCCATGCTCAGAGGCCACAGAATGCCATA
Source organism: Phrynosoma platyrhinos (assembly GCA_020142125.1). Classification (NCBI taxonomy): domain Eukaryota; kingdom Metazoa; phylum Chordata; class Lepidosauria; order Squamata; family Phrynosomatidae; genus Phrynosoma; species Phrynosoma platyrhinos. The sequence continues at coordinate 211,189,631 of CM034708.1, read as the reverse complement.
AAAGAGTGTAGAGGAAGAAAACAGGCTGGCAAGGGGAAATGGAGTATTCTCAATTGTGGCGCCCAACACTGCAACATTTTGTTGCAGGTCCAGTTTATTCAGAATATATCCCTGGCATCTTCTAAGTGGCATTAAAATGGGATAAACAGAGGCTGAACTAAACCTATGGTAGATATAGCACCATGTTTCCTTGGCATGGCTAGAGCATTAAATTAGCTTTTAAATCAAGCTGAAAAGCTGGAAGGCAGATAGCAGGCCAGTGAAGAAGCTTGCCACTTAAAAACTATTTCCCTTCTGGAATGCGATGCAATAAGAGTCGATATTTTGTTAGAGAGTGAGAACAGGTTGCTCGAAGGTAGCGGCCAAGGGTTTAGCTGTTAGCTAAAATCCTATTGTTCCAATCTCCAAGCAACTTACTAGCTGGCCTTATGCAAAACCTTCTCACTCAGCCAACAATCTCTGAAATAGATATAAAAATGCAGACTTTTAGAACAGTGTTTGGTGTGGTTTTTTCCCCCATCAGAAACAAATAATGGTGGAATGAATGGGAAATATTTTTAGAGTTTAGCAAAAACACTCTACGAAAATGGATACATCTGACTATGGCAACTGAGCAAAAATGGTCAGGAGGACTTGTCAGTGACATCTTAATACAACATGCTGCACTCCACATGTGTTGGACTATGACTCCCATCACTTACAGCAAAGCCTAACATCTATTGTTGCTGGGGTTGATGGGATTTCTAGTCTAACATATTTGGGCCATAACAACCTGGCAGATGTCGTCCTAAGGTATCAAAAATTGGCTTTCTGAAATGAGAGGGGGAACAATAATGTTTCACACTTGGCATTGTCTTGCATGGATGGCGTATTTCATCCCTAGTATGTGAGCAAGGGCTTGTTACAGTGGTCCTTTGGCATAAGAAAAATGTACTGCACACATTCAAAGGGACCATTATCTCTCTTGTTACTTCATGTGTTCCTAGTGTTCTTAAATCTTTTTTTTTTAGCTGTTTGTATTTAGCAATCCTTTTCTCTTGTAGATGTAAAAATAATGGGGAGTCTTTCTCATATTTGCTGTGTTGTCTACAACATCAATGATAACAATAAATTTTGCATGATGTAGGAATAACAGCCAATGTATTTATGTTTTTACTTTTATTTAATTAGTGGGGCTTTTCCTATTAAATTGCAACCAACCGACATCAGCCTCAAAGTTGATCCAGTGCTGCCTAATGCATAATAATAGGTTACGGTACTCATCATTAGAATAAGCTCATTGAAACCAATGAGTTCTGAGTTAAGTCTCATTATGTTCAATGGGTCTGCTTTAAGTTAGCCCACATCCAGATTCAATACGTTTATTAATGGCATGAGGAGATGTTCACAATTATACTGTCATTGCCAAGAGTCCTGCGCTGTCCTGCTTATTGCAGGAATCTTTGGGCTGGCTGTAGTTTTCTGCTCTGGACATACACCCAGTCTTCATGGTCTTGAAGTGTCCACTTTCTGATGGCTTTATGATGTGGTTGTATTCTCTCTTTTCTCTCCAGTCAGCTGCAAGAAGGGCAGGAACATCATGCGCAAACTGCCAGACCACCACCACAACCCTGTGGAGGAGGAACGCCAATGGCGATCCAGTGTGCAATGCCTGTGGGCTGTATTACAAGCTCCACAATGTAAGTGAGATGGTAACTCTCTCATTAATGTCTCTGCCGTTAAGCTACGCTACCTTCTTCCTGTTTTCTTTTTAATTTATTAAATGAAATGTACGGGTGCTCCTAATGATTGGATGCAATGTACTTCAAGCCACATGTGTATTGCTCATTGAACTCTAATGCCTCTTGAATGAAGGTTTGCTGATAAGGTATAAACTAGAGGTTTATAACTAGAGGTGAAGATCATCTGGCCTGGGTGAAACTCATACCTCACTCTCCAGTTTTGTTTTAGCTACGTAAGGACTGAGAGTCAGAAAATGAGTTTGCTCTTCCTGTGTATGATGTCAAGTAGATTGCTATCTCATAATTTGGTGTAAAGGTAGCTGAGGAGAGGCATGGGCATAACAGAAAGAACCTGTCAAACAAGAGCAGATTATGGTCATTTTGGATCATAGAATGAATGAGACATTTTAAGGACATAGGTTGGACTGGATGGCCCTTGTGGTCTCTTCCAACTGTATGGTTCTAAGGCATTGCTTGCTAGGCATTAGAATAATACAACTGAATAATGCAAGGAGAGGCCGGTTTCAGTTGCTCTGCTTTGGTGTCTCTTGTAGTTTTTCTAGTTGTTACTTCCTTTTACGTCACCACAGGCAGACTCCTTCCTCAAAAATTCCCAGTTAAACCCCTTCTGAAGCCATTTGGAGTTAGATGGGGGTAGCTTTTCTAAATACATTTCTGACTTAAACCTGGTTTAGCTACCTTCTCTCTGTTTCCCCAAGTGTTTCCCCTCTGAGTAAAAGAGAAACAAATAAAATAAACAAAAAATCTCACCCCAACACCTATACAATGAAATGATGGTTTTCCAGAGACAAAAATATTACCTTTATCCGGGACTGAAACTAAAAAAAATAATGGGTTACTCCTCTCCTATAGACACTCTGTTTCATACCTTCCAGCATTTCACAGATGAAAACTTGGATATATATGTGAACAAGCAACCTCAGAGTATGGTCAAGATGGTAAAACATATTAATGAGGAAGAATGCACAAGCTAGGAGAGTCTGCAGCAGTTTGCTTTTACTTGAGCCTACTGGGAAGGGCAAGATTCCCCCTTTCCTCTCCATTCCCCCTTCTGAGTTAAATTGAGTGCAAACTACTTTGACCTCAGCCCTTTGCAGCAACTGAAATAAGCTGAGGACCAAGGAGGAAAGTGGGAGGAAGAGCAAAAAAATGGGACATTTTAAAAGCAGCTGAAAAACAGGTGACAAAGGGTATGGGGGGGACTGTCCCTGCTAAATCAGAACAATTAGAGGGTGTGCTGTTCCTAGGCTTCATCTGCTATCCCTGTCTGTTTGTCTTTATTTAGTCAAAGCGTTTGCATTTATTTATTTAAAGAATTTAAAGCCTCTCAGCCCCCCCCCCCCCTCGAGCCCTCAAGGTGATGTACAATGCATAAAAACACTAAATACATCCTTGAAAAAATAGACGGAAAACACTCCTTAAAAATAATTTAAAACTACAGATTGTTCAAAGAAATAGTGCAGCTGCCTCTGCTTTTAAGAGCTAAAAAGCACATGAAACAGCACAAACTCAGAAGCAATGAAGTGAAAGAGTTCCACATTCAGGGTGCTGCTACAGAGAAAGCCCTGCCAGAGTTATCCACCACTTTAGCTGTGTGGGATGGTAGGACAAGAAGAAGGCTTTCACTGAGGATCTGAAAGTTTGGGCTGACTCATACGAAAGGCGATGGCCTTTCAGATACCCTATTTTATTATCTTTACTATTTTGAATACTTAAAAATATAAGATCAAGCAGCTAGAATATGGACAGAACCAGCCATTAGGCTTTTTGAATACGTTGCCATTTGGATACTGGTACTACTCAAGGACCACATCAAAAAGCCTAATGCAGAGTTTAATACAGGTTGAGTCTCCGTTATCTAGAATTCCAGAATCTGAAATATTCCAAAATCAAAAATTGTCCCCATGAGTGACTGAGATAGTGACACCTTTGCTTTCGGATGGTTCAGTGTACACAAACTTTGTGTCATGCATGCACAAAATTATTAAAAGATTGTGTATATAATTACCCTCAGGCTATGTATATTTTATAAGGTGTGCACAAAACATTAATAAATTTCATGTTTAGAATTTGGTCCCATTCCAAAATATGAAAAAGTCTGAAATGCAAAACACTTCTGGTCCCAAACATTTTGGATAAGGGAGACTCAACCTGTAACATAGAGTATCATGCAGTATAGAAGCGATGAACCTAACAAGCAGATCATGCAGCACTTTGCAGTGCATATGGTCAAAAGCAACTTTAATCCAACTTTAATTATTACCCCCTCCAACTTTTCTATAAGGTTTTCTTCTGAGTAAATATGAACAGAATTGTATTGGTTTAGATGAACAAAATAGTTTGACCTGGTAGAAATCATTTTGCTATATTACTTCTCCTTTTCATTTTTCTTGCTTCATACCTTCCAACTGTCTCAATTTGGCAGGAATAGTCCCAGTTAATCGTCTGTCCTCCCACTTTTTCAGCTGCTTTAAAAATGTCACAGTTTCTCCTTTCTCCTCCCACTTTCCCTCCTTGTCCTTGTCTTACTTCAGCTAAATTAAGGGAACAGAGTCCTGCCTTTCTCTGTTGTCTCAGGCAAAAGCAAACTGCTCCATCATCTCCTATCTTGTATGTTCTTCCTTATTAATAACTTGGTCATCTTGACCATATTCTGATGTTGCTTGGCCACACACATAATTTTCGTCTGTGAAATGTTGGAGGGTGTACTCTTTTTCTCTCTGCTTTTCTCTTCACACAAGGATAGGGAACCCATGACCTTCTGGGTCTTGTTGGACTACATGACCCAGCATTGCTCACTGCTGGCTATGCTGACCAAGGTTGCTGGGAGGGTAGTAGCTTTCTCATTCCTGTCATAAGAAATAAGACAACAACATGAACAGCAAAATAATGTGGGTGCCACTCCTGTGAAACACTAAGTTTTGGTCATGACTCATTAGTTGAAAAACAGAGTTAGTGGCTAATGGGAAGATCTCTGTACTGGCCTATGATGTCTCATAAGCACTTGGCCAAATTCAGGCAAGTTCAAGTTGAGAATGAAACATATTAAGAAACCACATCCTCCAGCTTTTAATTTTCCCTGCAAAAAAACAGCATCATCTGGGTTAAATCAACCTACTCCACAACCTTCCAGATATGTTGAAAGACAACTCCCATCATCTTAGGCCAGGGGTAGGCAACCTTTCCCCTTTAAGGGCCGAGGGACTTCAGCTCCCAGAATCCCAGGAGCTATTGGCCAACATGGGACTATTGGCCAACATGGCTGAGGCTTCTGGGAGCTGAAGTCCCTTGGCCCTTAAAGGAGAAAGGTTGCCTACCCCTGTCTTAGGCAGTTCATCCATTGGCTGGGGATGATAGGAACTGCAGTTCAACCCATCTGAAGAGTGCTGGGGTAGGGGAGAAGGCTGAGGTTGAACTGGAGCATGGAAAAGTTACTTTTCTGGATTATAGCTCCCCAGTTTCTCCAGACAGCATGGCCATGAGGGATTCTAACAATTGTTGTCTCCCCAAAAGTAAGATTTCAAGGTTCTGGTTGGAACAGAATGGTTTGGGCTTGTTTTGTGAAGCTTTTTTGCCCCTTTTTTCATGAGAACATTGGGGGTTCTACAAAGTCCATTGCTAGAAGCTGGTGGAAGACATAGGGAATGCTCATGGAGAAGGCCAGTCTAGAGATGAGCAGAAAGGGAAGAAAGATGGGTCAACTCTAGGAATAAATTAATGAGAATATTAAGAAGTAGGCACTGCAGGTGTTAATATGTCAATCTTGAGGGACTTTGTAGCTCAAACTCTAGCTTTTAGGTCTTTCGCTTATGTCAGTATTCAGATATAGGTGCAAAGATACTTTTAGATAATAGTCTACTCTGTGTTTTAGTATGTGTAGGGCAAAGAGTTCTTTAGATGGCAATGTGTAATACAGTTGACCCTTCATATCCACGGATTTTTAATCTGATTCAACCATCCATGGCTTGAAATATTTTTAAAAGTATACAAATTCCAAAAAGCAAACCTTGATTTTGCCATTTGATATACGTGTCACCATTTTACTACATTTAGCACATTTACCACATTGTATTTCACGATTCTTGAGCATCCACCAATTTTGGTATCCACGGGGGATCCTGGAAACAAACCCAGTGGATACCAAGGGCCCACTGTATTTCATTTATTTAAAAATGTGGCAAGAAATCTCACTTCTACGTTTGGGGGAACCTCCTCCTTATTTTATTGAGAAGAACTCTTTAATTATGCCTGTTATTTATTTTGTCAAAATATTTATGCCCTACTTGCCTCCATTTCATTCTCTTTCCTTCATTTCTGAAGCATTTTGTTTCTGCCTCTTTATGTGAGTCACAACATCTGCTTTCCCCTCAAAAGCATTCGAGTAATTGCAGCTCAATGTAGCAGATTTTATCTGGTGCTTTTTTGGCTCAGACAATACATTTCTATATGTTTTTATTCTCTTTTGGGCATAAGCTTGACAGAATATGAGGGCATAGTTTGTAACAGATTGACGGAACCAATGGAATCAGCTCAACAGTCACATTAAGTTGAAAACAAAGAACAGTTGATCCCCTGAGAGGGTACCATTTTAATTTCCCATAGTTCCTTGAGGTAAATTTACATTGCTTACTCCCAGACCTTATGGCAGATTTTAAAATAGTGGCTTATATCTCACTATGGCCACCATCATGTTCTATAGGAGCTGATTCACAGAAGGCATTTTGATGTCAGCCTGGAGCAAGTCCTTTCTTCACAACAGCTTCCTAAAGAAGAACTGGGACACTTGTTCTCCTTCAGATGCTGTCGGACTGCAGCTCCCATCATCCCTAGCCAACACAAACAATGGTGCTGGATGTTGTGAGTTGCAGCCCAGCTATTTCTGGAGGGTTAAAAAAAAAACAAAAACAAAAAACAACCTACTCATCCTCTAGAGCAGATGTAGGCTGCATGTAGTCCATGAACATCAGTTTTGTGTTCCCCAAAGATCCCAGCCCCTATCTTTAAAAAAAGGGAGGGCATGATTTTCAGGCACTTTCCCCCTCCAAACCATGCATAAAGGCATGAAAACACAAACATACTCTCACTCCACGCACATAAGCACCCAAGGACCCAATACTACTCCCAAATGCTTCCATTTTTGCCTCCTATAATTCTCAAAATGGTGATAGGAAGTAATGCCATGTCACCTGTTGCCATTTTGAGAGGGACCGAAGAGAAAAACTGAGGTATTTCAGCATACTGTGTCATACCCTTCAACTCTCTCACTGCTGTCCTGATTCATCCTCTGTCATCCCATTTTTTGTAATTGATTTTTGATATGCCCCAGTTTTCTCCCTTCCTCTCACTTTCTGCCTTCATCCTCAGCTTACTTCAATTGCTGCAGAGTACAAAAATGATTTATATTTGATTTATGCAGAAGAGAGGAAAGGAGAGGAGAGCATAGCATTGTGTTCTTCCCAGTTGCTTCAGGCAAAAGCAAACTTTTGCAACCTTTCATTTTGTGTACTTTTCCTCATTTTTTATCTTGACCACCCTTTGCTGTTGCTTTGCTGCAAGTGGCCTGGGTTCCATCTGTGAAACATTGGAGTGAAGGGGAATGTCTAAAGGGGGTTTATGAGTGTGTTTCTTTTGCGGGGGGAAAGCAGGGATGGAGACGCGACAACCCCACAAAAAAATTAATTGATTTTTGTTTAGATTAACAGACCCCTGACTATGAAGAAGGAAGGCATCCAGACCCGAAACCGAAAAATGTCTAGCAAGTCGAAAAAGTGCAAAAAGATTCACGACAGCTTGGACGATTTCCCCAAGAGCAGCTCCTTCAACCCGGCCGCCCTCTCGAGACACATGTCCTCCATCAGCCACATTTCGCCCTTCAGCCATTCAGGTCATATGCTCACCACGCCGACTCCGATGCACCCGCCTTCCAGCCTGTCTTTTGGACCTCACCATCCATCCAGTATGGTCACTGCCATGGGCTAAGAGTATGTCTGGGGAAGAGAGAGATCAAGAGAGAGAGAGATACTTCCCCGCTTGATTGCTTTTTCTTTAAAGTTCTCAAAATGAGAGGTACATTTTCTATGGACTTGCCTTCATTGTTGGCGAGAGAGTGTTTTTTAGACATTCAAAGCCCTTGGGAAATGGATGGAGAAAGACAAAAACAACAACAAGAAAAAGGAAAAAAATAGTACATTTTAAAGTTGGTTTGAAGGCATAAAAACAACCAGTCTCACAGAAAAGTGACTGTTGGCTACACTCTCATGTGTGTTCTTTCCACCACCAAATTGGGATTCCCATTTGTGAATAAAACCATTCGGAGACAGTCACTCTTGAACTGGGTTTCTAGTGCTGTGAAGACGATACAACAGGGCACCCTGCCATCCCTTTTCCCCCCTCCGCCCCTGAAACCCCAGTCCCAAGAAGATTGATGCAGAACACTGTATAACTTATATTGTAAGAAATAATGTACATTTTTGGAGAAAACTGTGACATCTGGTTAGCTGTATATATAAAAAAAGGAAAGCAAAAACTAAACAGCTTGGAGTTTTTGGTCAAAGCACCAGAAACAAAATATTGAGACAAACATGATTCATGATACAATTCGAGAGGAACGAGGTCAAACCGGCAAATGGACAAACTGCCAGTTGTGGGGTTTTGTTTTTTTTTGTTTTTTCGCTTCTCTCTCTTTCTCTTTCTCTCTTTCTTCACTTACTGGCTCAAGTTGTTTTGATGCATTAAAAAATAAATTAATCCAAGTTGTAGGCAAATCATTCATTCCAGGCTATGGGCCTCTGAATTAAAGGGGAAATTTCTGAACAGTTTGAGGGCAATCGGTGTGACATTCCGCTTCTTGCCACGATGAGTTTGTCAAGGCCTATACGCATTGTGAACAAGTTCTTGTAATTGTTGTTTGTATGTATAACTCAAAGCACCAAAATAAGACGAGATGTAGATTTATTTCATCCTATGATGCAGACTGAATGGTTGTACAAATTTTACTTACGGCTAGTGTTAAGAACTGCGCTTTTGGTTTTGTTTTCATATTTTTCCTCCTTTTTTTTGGAGAATAAACTAGATTAAATTCTGTTGATTTGATGTTGGCTTGTGCTTTGTGGAAGAACAAGAACTCTGTGACATAAATCCAGTTGTTAATATCAATTACAGTAAACTCATTGAAGCAATGGGATTTACATAAGTATTAGCCTACCATTCATCAATTGATTGAATCTACTGTTACCTGATGTGATTGGAACTAGCCATTGGTTTGGGTTCTCTGTATGAATAGAGCCAGCATGATGTAGTGGTTTGAGCATTGGATTATGACTCTGAAGACCAGGGTTCTTCCCCACTTGGCCATGGAAACCCACGGAGTGACCTTGGGCAAATACTCTCTCAGCCTGAGAAGGCGGCAATGGCAAACTTCCTCTGAAGAAATTTTGCCAAACAAATCCTCTGAGGGGGTCACCATAAGTTGGAGTCATCTTGAAGGCACATGACAACACAACAACAACATAGTTCCTAGCCATAAGCAATCAGTTGCTGTTATAGTTATAATTTTATGAAGTAATCCTGCATTCTTACTTTTCAAAAAAGAAAAAAGAGAAAGCCCCAAAACATTTACATGAATGACGTGTGAATGACACAAGTCACTTGCCTGTGACAAAGAGCACCTAAGTACAACAATGTTAAATATACAAAACAAAGCTTGTAGCAGCACCATGAGACACCACATGAGTTACAATTACAGCCATGTGATTTTCTTTCACCATCAGTTTGTTGAGGGATACACCTCTGTTAATAATCCAGATTTTAATGTAAACAATGTTTCAATAGTGTCTTTCAAAAACTGACCGTGTCTGTGGTCTCCAGAGGACCATGGTGGATCTCAGTAGAGGATGTAATACTACACATCTATCTAGAGGGGAATCACCAGATGCTTTCATCTCCCACCTTCTGAGCATGGATGGCTATGTGGGGTGGGCTTCAGTGGCAATATAGTATGTCTGCAGTAGTGGTAGTGAATGGCTCAGCATAGCGTGATTCTATATGCAGAACAACTATGCAATGCTGAGCCATGCACATTAGGGGGCTTAGTGTCCTGGATGCTTCTGTCCATGTGAACAAAACTATATTCTCCAACTGTCTGTATTGTCTAGACAAGGTCAGCCCTTCTATTAGGCAGAGGTGGCTTCTGTGTGCTAAACCATTGCTCTGTTCCCTCTGAGAGAGCCTGCTGTTTTTGGGAGAGATGGAGGATACTAGCCAAGAAAGATTCAGCTGCCAGTACATGGAATTGGAGTGGTGCCATTTTGTTCTTCACTTCAAACAGCTTTGGTTCACCTTGAAAATATCTTTTTGAAAACCTGGGCACTTCCCATTCTCCACTATAGGCAACACTACTCTAGATGGACCAATGATCTGACTTTTCATCTCCATCGAGAGTCTCCAGAAATGAACTCTCTATGTGGGAATTGGATTCATCCTGTATTTAAAGTGTATGATAAATTGCATGCATGTGAACACTCAGGCTTGGTTCAGACTATTAACTAAATCAAACTTTTGTCATCCTGGTGTTTTGGATTTCAGTTCCCAGAAGCCCCAGTCACTTTGTCAAAGATCAGGAATTCTGGGAGGTGAAATCCAAAATAACTGGAGGCCCAAAGATTGAGAAGCACTGACCTTTACCAAGCTTGGGGGATTGTCTCCCTGTAGACATTGGCCATGTTACTACATCAATACTAACTCAGTATTTTAGTGTGAATTGTGTTGTTGCATAACCAAAGTGAACAACTAAGTGTGCATGTGCATCAATGTACAACCATGCTCATTGTGCCACATGTGCAACTCCGATTTTATAGCCTTGAACTAAATACTGTATGGTCATTCTGCATTGGACACAAAGGTCCTACCATTTCTGTAAGGGAACTTAACAAAATCATAAGATACCAACAGGATTCCAGACACCATTATTGACTGGTGGTGGCTATCTTGGCCTGAGCTGATGTAAATTAGAATTCAGCATGTTTTCCCCACCACTTATGTTAACCATGTCCATAAACCAGGGGTAGGCAACCTTTCCCGTTTAAGGGCCGAGGGACTTCAGCTCCCAGAATCCCAGGAGCTATTGGCCAACATGGGACTATTGGCCAACATGGCTGAGGCTTCTGGGAGCTGAAGTCCCTTGGCCCTTAAAGGGGAAAGGTTGCCTACCCCTGCCATAAACAAACTATGAAAGGCTTTAGGCTCATGCTCTTTCTATATCTTCTTGTCATTCATGTGTAACAGAGAGAGCAAGACCGCTCTCTTTAGAATGAGCCACAGTTCTGCATTAAATACAGACTCAAGGGACTGTGATTTGCTGCTCTCCAAATGTCCCAATGAACCCTCTGTCACTTTTTCAGTTCCTTTTAACGAGTCCCAGTTTTTCTCTTTTTCCACTTCACCACTCTGTCCACAACTTACATCCATTGCTGCAAATGGAGTCCAAAGTGAAATGTACTCAATCAACTCAGCAGGTGGGAGAGGAGAGGAGGTATGGAATCTTGCTCTTCCTTGTAGATTCAGGCAAAACTAAACTGATGCAGCCTCTCCCAGCTTGTGTGTTCTCCTTTAATAACTATTGCCATCTTGACCACCTTCTGATGATGCTTGGCCACATGTATCTTAGTCTTCATCTGGGAAAAGTTGGAGGGTAGGTGATTTGTTCTGATTAAAGTCACTGATCAGGATCAGAATGCTCAGAATGTAGCAGCTGTACTGTTCAGAAGTGCCAACACATTTGATAGTCCTAATGAGGAATCTGTACTCAGGACAAGAGGCTACTGTCAGAACAGAACATGGAGAAAATAATGGCAAAGGGGTCAGACAATCCTTTCACCCTACCTATTCAACTTATATGCAGAACATATTATAAGAAAAGCAGGCTTGGTCACAGAAGAAGGAGGAGTTAAAATAGGAGGAAGGAATATCCCCATTCTAAAATATGCAGATGACACCATAACACTAGCAGAAAAGACAGACCTGGAACACCTACTAAGGAAGATCAAAGAAGAAAGCACAAATGCAGGCTTAATGTTGAACATAAAGAAAACAAAAATAATAACCACTGAGGACTTTCACAAGTTCAACCTAGACAATGAAGAAATAGAAATAGTAAAAAAATTCCCATACCTGGGATTGATAGAAATGGGGACTGCAGTCAGGAAATCAGAAGAAGACTAAGAATGGGGCGGGTGGCTATGAAAGAACTAGGAAAGATTCTAAAATGCAAAGATATACAACTCAGCACAAAAGTTAGAATCATATAAGCCATTCTATTCCCTGTTACCATGTGAGAGCTAGACAGTTAAGAAAGATGATAGGAAGAAAATAAATGTATTTGAGATAATGTGGTGCTGGAGAAGAGTGCTGAGGATCCCATGGACAGCCAAAAGGACAAACAAATGGGTCCTAGAGCAGATCAAACTGGAAACCGCCCTGGAAGCCAAGATGACCAAACTGAGGCTGTCATACTTTGGACACATCATGAGAAGAGAGAGCTCTTTGGAAAAGACAATAATGCTGGGAAAGGTGGAAGGAAGTAGGAAGAGAGGAAGGCCACATGCTGGATGGATGGAATCTATTAAGGAGGTCATGGGTATTAAGGGGTTGCAGGAATGAAGCAGAGCAGTGGAGGACAGAGGGTCTTGGAGATGTCTCATCCATAGGGCCGCCATGAGTAGAGATCGACTCGAGGGCAGTTAACAACAAAATCTGGCAGGTTGTAAACAGAGGTGAAAATTGTGTGGCCCTGCAGATGTTGAACTGTAGCTCCCAGCATACTTCATTGGCTATGTTGTCTAGGCCTGCTGGAAGTTATGATTGAACATCATCTGAAAATCTGCTTGATTTCCACCCCTGAGCTAAACTGTGTTTTGATGATGGATGAGAGAAAAATCCAACCAATAGATTAATAATCTAATAATCATCATCTTAAAACACCTCAGGCAGTGCATAGTTTCACAGACTGTGGCTGTCAGGTATTTTGTTGGATTGCTTCTAATATGTTGTAAGACAATGACATTTTTCTAGTATATCATTGCTCAAACCACTTTCTTGGCTTTTAAACATGTGGATACAGCACAGCTTGGAAAGTTATCTTAAGAAATTGAATCATTAACGTTAGAGTTTATTGCACCGATAGCAAAACCGGCTTACCTGAGCCATCTTAAAATTTAAAATGGGAGGCATCCTAATGTTATCAGAAGGATTTAGCCACCAAAATCGCTGCCCAGGTTCATCCCGGGTCCATCCCCGCTTGCAGGGGCACTCAGCACACCTCTTTTTGAAGCCAGGAGTTTTCCGGCTTAAGGAAATGGCTGCCGGAGTGGCCCTGGGAGCAGGGATGAACCTGGGCTGGACCAGGGCGATGATTTCGGCGGCTGCCAGTTTTAAATTTTAAGCCGGTTATTATTGGTGTGATAAAGTCCATTGTTATTTAATTTCTCCATCACTTGTTCCTGTTAGCTGTTACCCAAAATATTTACGTCAATCATCAGTTGCTAATGACTCCTTAGGTTTTTTTGGTTGAACTCATTAAATGACTAAGAAAAGGTCCCAGAATCTGGAGGGGGGGAGGAGTGACCCAGACTATGATGGCACCCCAGTAATAATTATATAGGAAGTTGCTTTATACTGAATGTAGCCATTGGTTCATCTAGATCAGCGGTTCTCAACCTGTGGGTCGTGACCCCGGCGGAGTTGAATGACCAAAACACAGGGGTCACCTAAAGCATGTGCCCTCCGCATCCCTCCCCGCCTCCCTGCCTCCCAAATCCTTGCTCTTTCTCTCCGGCAACCACCAG
>CM034708.1:211156886-211174347 GCA_020142125.1 Phrynosoma platyrhinos | reverse complement strand
GAAAGCCATTTGCGGAATCAAGGTTTATTTTCAGTTTATTTTCAGGATTTCTCATTTCCACTTTATTATCGTTTTGTGGCCCACATGTGATAACGTCCCATGTATGTGTTGACTCAGTATACAGCATGTCATTTCCTGTTTGTTGGTCTTAGCCACACCCTCCATCTTCCCACATCAGTTAAGCAATGGCCTATTGGTTAGTCCCACTTAGAGTAGAGTTTTCAGTTCATTGATGGATTGGTGGTGGATTCATCACCACTGATGAATGGTGAATCTGCATTAATGCAAATCTCATTGATGCTATGGTTCTAACATAGGGCCTTTGCAGACTGCTAGAAATAGTGCAAATTGAGTCCACTTTAACTGCCCTGGCTTAGTGCTAGGGAATCATGGGAACTGTATTTTTTTCTGAGACATTGAGCCTTCTCTGTCAGAGAGCTCTGGTGCCACAATAAACTATAGTTCCCATGATTCCCTAGCGCTGAGCCAGGACAGTTAAAGTGGACTCAATTTGCACTATTTCTGGCAGTCTGCAAAGACCCATAGTTGGCACTACCAGTAGGATTCAGACCAAGAAATCCTCATCTAACATCTTAGAAAGATGTTCCTCTCCACCCTATGTGCATTCTTTGGGACATTTTAACATTGCTCTTCTGCTGGCAGAACAACATTTCTCCATATGAGACACAGGATCCCCAAATGATCAAACTGTCCCTGAGTAATAGAGATAAGTCTAAGTAACCTGTCCACTTGCAAACCCTGTTGTGCACTTAACTGTGCACAATGGGTTGTCTTATTGTTCTGGCTGTTATTATTATTATTATTATTAATACATTTTATTTATATACCGCCCATTGATGACCCAATCCGGGCGGTTCACAACATTAAAATAATACAGCCTAAAACCAACGTATTTCCCACCCCCCTTAAAAAACTATTAAACCAGATTTAATTAAAACCAATTTTCCAACAAGTGTAAAATAAACTATAACAAACAACAATAAAACCCCTGCAGCTTCCTTGTATTGAACGTTTATTGTATTGAATGTTATTGTATTGAACGTTTTGACTGTAAAACATCCCAAGGGCATATGGCCAGCTGGGAGGCGCATACATCTAACAAACCATGTGTTGGTCATCAGATTAGGCAGAAAGTCCTTTCCGGACATATTTTATGCATTCAATGTCCTATGGGTTGTAAACCCTTTGCTGAATGGTGAATCCACATATTAAAATCCCACTGATTCCATGGTTCCATTCTATTTGGGACTGCCAGTAGAATTAGGGTCAATGGGTCAAATGTGTAGCATCTTGAAGAGAGATTCCTCTCCAACCTATGTATGTTCTTTGGAATGTCTTAAAAGAGCATTGCCTGTTCATGCATATTATTACTATTATTGATGCAAGTGTGCCTCTTAAACCCATAGAAATGGCCTCCATGTATACAGTTCAATATGTGGGGTGGGTTTCAGATATTATAATGAGTCCATACTCATTGGTTAGGTGGAGAATGCATTGCAGTGATGATGCCACCTCTCCACCACACAAGCCTTCATGGAGTACTATAAGAAGAATGTCTGAAATGAACTACACTCTGAGCAAGGTGGCTGGTCCCACAGGTGAGGCTGCTGTTGTTTTGCTGCTGTTTCTCACCACCAACTGACTATGCAGAGATGACTGTGAGGGCCTTTTAACATTGTAGAAATAATGCAGCTTGGCACCACTTTAAGTGCTGTAGCTCCATCCTATAGAATCCTGGGATTTGTAGTTTCACAAGGTATTTAGCCTTCTCTACTAAAGAGAGATGCACAAAGCCAGAAATCCCAAGATTCTGTAGGATGGAGCCATGGTAGTTAAATGGTGTCAAACTGCATTATTTGGACAATGAAGATGCACCCAGTGATAACACTATGGTCCCACATTAACTGCCATGATTCTATCCTACAGAACCCTGGGGTTTGTAGTTTCAGGAGTAGGGTTTAGAAGTCTCAGCCACAGTGCTCTAATGCCTCACCAGATTACAAACCTTGGGATTCCATAGGATGTTGCCATGGCAATTGGAGTTATAGTGCTATCACTGCATAGTATAAAAAGACACTTTGCAGAGCCCTTGATCCTGTACCAGAATTTGATGTGTACATAGCTGAATTCCTAGAGTGGTGGTGGACTGGCTCATCAAGGATCCTGCTGCCCTCTTTTATTAATGTGCAAAGATATGGTTACATGGGCAAGGCTTGCAATGTACTGTAATGGTTAGATTTTGGGAGAGTCAGGTTTGAGTTCTTAATCTGTTATGAAACTGACATAGGACGTTATCACACGTGGGCCAGAAAGCGATAATAAAGTGAAATGAGGCATTCCAAACATAAACCGAAAATAAACCTTGATTCCGCAAATGGCTTTCACATGTAATTACCTTAATTGTGAAATTACAGTAAGCGCATTTAACGTTCACACACAAGTGAGAAAAGCCCATAAATGTACTAGAAATGAGCTTCTTGCACATGCACAGATAGAGGAATGCTCGCTGGAACCATGGGAAAAGCAGGGAAATGCTCCCAAATGCGCATTTGCTTTTCACATTACGGTAAATGCAAAATTACCTTAATTTCGCATTTGCATTTCCTCCAAACAACCGAATTTCAAAAGATCTCGGATAACACCAGTTTCTGTCCACTTTCTGTCCAGTTTCTGTGCGACGTCGTGTGAAAACCTGAGGCACAAATCCAGTTTTTGTTTGGGATTTGTGTGGATTAACCAGCAGATTTGCCCTGTGTGATAACGTCCATAGTGATTTTGAACCAGCCATACTCTGCCTCAGCCTGATCTACCTCATTTCTTGTTGTGAAATCAAAGTGGTGGGAAGAAGAGCCAGGTATGTCACCATAGGCTCATTGGTGGGAGATAAAAATAACAAGACTGTGTCTTCCTGCTTGGCAAGGGATTGGATGTGATGGCCCTTGAGGTCTCTTCCAACTCTATGATGCTATGATTCAATGATTCAAATCAGCCTACCAGCATCCTGCCCGATTATAAAGAGGGTTCTTGTAGGCACGTATGATCATCTGGGATGGGCTCAGGTTGCATCTATGTTGCAGAATTAATGCAGTTTGCACCACTTTAACTGCCATGGCTCAGTGCTATGGAATTCTGGGATTTGTAGTTTTGCAAGATATGTAGCTTTCTCTGTCAGAGAGCTCTGGTGCCACAACAAACAATAAATCCCAGGACTCCATAATAATAATAATAATAATAATAGTAATAATAATAATATTTCTCACACCTCTTTCCATTGATCGAGGTGGGGGACAACAAACAACATCAATTAAAACACATCACTTTAAAAGGACAAATAAAATGTACACATATTAAAACAATCCACACCTAAAATTCATCATTTAAAATTCACAATTTAAAAATCATCTGCATAAAAATCATAGGATGGAGCCATGAGAGTTAAAGCAGTAGCAACCTGCACTAATTCTGCGGTGTGGCAGCAGCTTCAGAGTTCTCTGAAATCTCTTTTATACTCCTCCTTTCATCTCATGCCCATCTTGCCAGGGCTTTTGCTTTCCTCCATCTTCATGTCTTGTTCCAGTTTACAAAAAGAGATGGTCTTAGAAGTTTCCTCTCCTCCTTTTTTCCTTCTGCATAAAGCATCTTGCTACCTCCAAGTGACCTCACTCTCAACTGTATTTTCTCAGAAATAGATGATTGGGTAAGTTGTTGAAAGACATGGTGATAAAGAGCATGCAAACTGTGTTGCTCCTCTCCTTCAGGCAGAATTGGTGAGTCTCAAGGAAGGGGCGCTGGAAGAAGACACCCAAGGTGCTAATACAAAAAAAAGATATATAATTTTTGTTGTTGTATTCATATATATCTATATCTATATCTATATCTATCTATCTATATATATCTCAACAGCAAAAAAGTGTTGACTCCAGCAAAGTTAACTTCAAAACGAGATATATTATGAATGTTTCCTGCAGCTTCAGAAAAACCGCAAGTGGAATTTTTCTGTCTGTCTTTAACACCAGAGCACAACCGCAAGAGGCATTAGAAAATGAAAACTCAGGTGGAGTTGGGTGGGGGTAGGGAGAAAGAGGTTTTCTATACAAGACTGCATTTGATCTCAACAACAAACAAACAGGTATCTGATAATATTTACCCCCAAAGCCACAGAAAAATTATTTTGCCTAGGGACTTGTTTGTTTTAAAACAATGGCCTATATCTTATTTAGTTTCAACTAGATGTAATGCATTTTACCAATGTGTTGATTCACTATTAAGCAACTGATTCAATCCATCTACTGAACTTAGGTCAAAAATCAACTCATTTCAAATGTGGTGCTGGAAAAGAGTTCTACGTATACCAGAGACTGCTAAAAAGACAAATGAATGGGTGTAGAATTCAAATACATAGCCATTAGTCTGGATAATCAGCATGTAAAGGGATCTTGTATCATCTTTGAGACTAGCTGAAAGAAAGAACTTGGTAGCATGAGCTTTCATATAGACTTGAGCCAACTTCCTCAGATGCATGCGGGGAGGAAGTAGGCTCAAATCTATGGACATTATCATACCAGAAAGCCAGAAAGCGAAAACAAAGTGGAAATGAGGCATTCCGAAAATAAATCGAAAATAAACTTTAATTCCGCAAACGTCATTATCTTAATTGCGAATTTACAGTAAGCGCATTTAGCGTTCACACACAAGCGAAAAAAGCCCGTAAATGTACTATAAATGATCTTCTTGCACATGCGCAGATAGAGGAATGCTCACTGGAACAATGGGAAAAACAGGGAAATGCTCCCAAATGCGCATTTGGCTATCACATTATGGTAAATGCGAAATTACCTTAATTGCGCATTTGCATTCCTCCAAACAACCAAATTTCAAAAGATCGCGGTTAACACCAGTTTCTGTCCACTTTCTGTCCAGTTTCTGTGAGACGTGTGAAAACACGGGGCACTAATCCAGTTTCTGTTTGGGTTTTGTATGGATTAACCAGCAGATTTGCCCCCGTGTGATAACGTCCTATGAAAGCTCATGCTACTCACTCCCAATGAGTTTCAGACCAATGGCCCAAAGCCTATTGTTAGTTCCAACAAAGCCATTGGATCCATTGGCTTTACCTATGTGTTGGTCATCATTCAACAATTGATTGAATAGCTCTACTCTAGAGGAGGAAGGAACCAGTGTGGTATAGTGGTTTGAGCATTGGATTAGCAGTCTGCAAGGCAAGAAATTGAATCCCTGTTGAGCCATGGATGCCCAGTGGGTAACCTAGGACAAGACACACTCTCTCAGCTTCTAAAGAAGGCAATGGCAACCCCCCTCTTACAAATCTTGCCAAGAACCCCACATGATAGGTTCATCTAAGGGTCACCATAAGTCAGAAATGATTTGAAAGCATGCAACAACAGCAGTAGCAGCAGCATCAACAACTCCTCTACTTGGGATTAATCAAAAGGATTTCAGTGAATATCTTTTCCTGCTTTCTATTTGAAGGTGAAATTCAAAGCAGCAGACAAAATTCAACATTAAAAAATCAGTCAAAAGCACAACCTGTTTGCCCAGACTTGGGATTATAAGTGATGGGAATGCAGGGTGGGGAGAGGAAGGTCATATTATTTAACTAATGAGTTGTTTCAGTTTTCCCTCCACTTTTTCACTGGCATCCATCTCTGCATAAAGATTTCTTTGTTCAGGAAGAAAATGAGGTCACCCTATGGGATGGGATTTGTGAGAAAGGGCATTTAATGCCAGGAGTTAATGTGGCAATGAAGGCAGGTAGGGTTGCTGAGCATGAAAGAGGACTGCCCTCCGAGAGCCCTACAAGTTTAAACAAATTACTCGAAGGTTAAACTGGAGAGGGCATTCTTTGATCCAGATGAAGAACCGTGAGCTAGCTGTGTTCACACTGTTTGGGGGTATTAGAAAGCCCTTTCATGCAAAATGCCTTGCCAAATAAAAAAAAATTATACTAAATTGAAATGTGTTGACAGAAGAAATCTTGGACCTTTCATAAGAAAGAGCTACCCCCTTGACTCACCTTGCCCCATCAGAGTTTTTTTGACAAGTGACCTTAAAACATTGTAATATATATATAGGCCTGTATTCTCTATCAGGGAGCTAGCGCGGTGTAGTGGTTTGAACATTGGACTGGGACTCTGGAGACCAGGATTTGCTTCCCTGATCAGCCATGGAAGCCCACTTGGGCAAGTCACAGTCTCTCGGCCTCATAGGAAAGCAAAGGTAAAGCCTCTCTGAACAAATCTTTCCAAGAAAAGCCATTATAGGTTCATGTTGTTGTTATTGTTGTTGGTGTGTGCCTTCAAGTCATTTCCAATTTATGGTGATCCTAAAGCATATCATGGGGATTTCTTGGCCAGGTTTGTTCATAGGAGATTGGCCATTGCTTTCCTCTGAGGCTGAGAGAGTGTAGCTTGCCCAAGGTCACCCAGTGCGTTTCATGGCCAAGCTGTGATTCAAACCCTGGTCTCCAGAGTCATAGGACATTATCACATGGGGAGTCGCGGGGAGAAAGTGGAAATAAATGGGCACAAGCGGAAGTCTTTAATTTACGGGATTTGTCCCGTTCCGCCTCGTCTGATAACTAAATTCGAATTTAAAAGGGGGTTAATTCGAACACAAACCTGATCTTTTTATTTTCGGGATTTTTGAGGATTTGAAAAGATCAGGTTTTTGTTCGAATTAACCCCCTTTTAAATTCGAATTTAGTTATCAGACAAGGCGGAACGGGACAAATCCCATAAATTAAAGTCTTCCACTCATCCGGTTTATTTCCACTTTCTCCCTGCAACTCCCCGTGTGATAACGTCCATACTCTAGCACTCAAGCTACTACACAGTGCTGGCTCCAGATTCACTTTAGGGCCACCATAAGTTGGAAAACACTTGAAGGCACACAACAACAACAGCTCTCTATCATCTACTTAGTTTAGTATACTTAAAAGTTACTTCCCCTGCCCCCATAAACCTAACAGCAATGTCATTCACCTATGCTCTGATCAGTGGTAGAATTGACCTCCTTCTCCCCATTTAGCTGATGTCTAGTAAAGTAGGTGAAGGGAGTTATGATCATGGCAATAGTCACAATCATGACTTAGCAATCATTAATACAGAACACTTACCTTGATTTACTCATCTGTAACATTTTTATATTCAAGATTGCTACTTGTCACCATCTGGGTAAAATTCAGAGACATAGCCATCTTTGTCTGGAATATCAGTATGCAAAGGGAACTTGTAGTATCTTTGAGATTAACTGTGTAGGAAGCTTTTGAAGATTTGGTCTACTGGTCTACTAAAGCTGTAGTTCTTTCACATAGTTCTCAAAGGTGCTACAAAATCATCCCTTTGTATACTGATATTGCTACCATCGTAATAGCAATAGCAGGAAGTAGTGGCCAAAAAAGTTACTATTCCAAGTTCTGATCCTGTCAAGCATTACTGTTTCTTCTGTCCCTTTCAGGTATCATTTCTTCCTTGGTTGGTGTTTGTTTTCTACCTTACTGAATTAATCATAGGGATAGTCTTACACAATCATGAATACACAGTGACCTAAATTCTGTCGTTAGTCCTGACTAGAGTAAACTCATTGGATCAAGGGAATTTACCTATGATTGACTTACCATTGAATGGGTCAGTTGGAAGTAACCAACAAGATGAACCATTGTAGAGTAGTGGTTTGAGCATTGGACTATCTGGAGACTAACAGATTCAGTTCCCAGCTCAGCCATGTAAACCCATTAGGTGACTTTGGGCAAGTCACACTTTCTCAGCCTCAGGCAATGGCAACTCCTTATAGGGTATGGGAAATGCACATGGGCTTCATTTTTGGCAGCAGAATATCTTGGCCTGACATCAAGAAGCTGTTAGGGACAGCCTAGAACCTTCCAATCTAGTCCAGCACGCTGTTTGCTTCACTGCCCTGGTTCTCTTACCCTCTGCCATGTCTGTAGGACTTGGCACTCCTTAGAGATATTTTTTTTTAAAAAAATCCTTGATTGAAAATTTTCTGCTGAGCTGCAATATTTTTAGATTAACTGAAGGCAATTTATGCAAGGTTTGACTTGGAAATAGGTCAACTGCAATCAAGACTTGTGAGAAGATTTTTGCCCCCTTCCCTTCATACTGAGATGAACATTCCCATCAGATCAGCCACCCTCTATAGGAATCGGGCAAGAGCCTCACCCTTTCCCAAGGATTGGTACATCAAGTCCCTGGAGGGGACTTGGACAAGACTCGACAAACCCAGTCTCCCCCTACTTCAGACCTTGAGGGCCAAAAATGAGGAAAAGACTGATTTCCAAGGTGGCTGGGACCAGTAAGCAGTTTCCTAGATCTAATTAATGATCCTGATTAAAATGGGAAGGTTCTACATGTCCTAAGTGTGTGCTCTTCATGTGCCAATCAAGGAGGGTGTGGTAGACAGGTATCTGAAGCATGGTATGTTTAGTTTTTGTGGGTTTTTCGGGCTGTGTGGCCATGTTCTAGAAGAGTTTCTTTCTGACGTTTCGCCAGCATCTGTGGCTAGCATCTTCAGAGAAAACTGAATTGGAGGATCATGGGTCTATATGCCGGCCATGAAAGCCTACGACTTCACATGGTATGTTTCTTTTGACACAAGTCAGAAATAAAGGACAACAACTCTGGAAATCAGGGTTTGATTCCCCACTCGGCCATGAAACCCACTGCGTGACCTTGGGCAAGTCCCATGCTCTCAGCCTCAGGGAGAGGCAATCGAAAACCTCCTTTGAATAAATCTTGCAAAGAAAACTCCATGATAGCTTTGCCTTAGGGTTGCCATAAGTCCGAAATGACTTGAAGGTCCAACAACAACAAATCTATCTGTCTATGCATGCAGGGTTACTATCATAGAATTTGCAAAATCTCTCCCTGTGTCTTGACATAGGCTGCCTTTACACTGTAGAAATAATGCAGTTTGGCACCACTTTAACTGCCATGGCTCCATCCAACAGGATCCTGGGATTTGTAGCCTTGTGAGGTGCCAGCACTCTTTGGCAGAGAAGGCTAAAGACCTTGTAAAATTACAGATCCAAGGATTCCATGGGATGAAGCTACAGCACTTAAAGTGGTGTCAAACTGCATTGTTTCTACAGTGTAGATGTACCCATGGCTGCAGGTGCTGCCTGAAATGAACGGAGAACACCATCCTGAGTGGTTTGATACATAATCAGGCCAATATGGTATGGTTGACATTGGAATCACAAATATAGCAAAACTAGGAACGGAAGACCATGAAAAGTTTCTGGTAAAGTTTTATCATTTTAAACTCTAAAGTAAATGGCCTTATAATAGGAGTGGGGTAAGTGTTGACTGTGGGATGCATGCATACCCTCCAGCATTGCGCACATGAGAAGCTGGACACATACAGCTAAACAACAGCAAGTGTGGTCAAGATGGCAACAGTTATTATTGAGGAAGAATATGTAAACTAGGAGACGCTCTTGCAGTTTACTTTTTTCTGAGCCTAATGGGAAGGGCAAGATTCCTCCCTTCCTCTTGTCTCCTGTCTACTAAGTTAAATGCAAACTAATTTTGCACTTTGAACTCAATCTGAGGACCAAGAGGAAAGTGGGAGGAGGATGTTTTAAAAGCAACTGGAAAAGTGGGCTGGCAGGGGATTAATTGGGAGTATTCCTGCCAACTTGGGACAGTTAGTCTGGATTTCTCAACCATATTTTGCATCCAAGTTCTCAGTCATCCATTTTAAATTTTTCTTTCAATTCAGATTTTGACTGACAGCCTCATAATTACCTCCCATCTACCTAAGCTGCTCATAAATGTGGCAGTTCACCCTCTCTCTCCTCCACAATCCACCAGACCCCAGAAAACCCTTGAATTTTGTTCACAGACTGGCCAAGCTAGCCATTGAATCAGTTGGGTTTGCCAGAGACCCAGTGTGGCATAGTGGTTTGAGCATTGGACTATGATTCTGGAGACCAGGGTTTGAATCCTTGTTGAGGCATGAAACCTCCTGGGTGACCTTGGGCAAGTCACACTCTCTCTGCCTCAGAGGATAGCAATGGCAGCCCTCCACTGAAGATATTTGTCAAGAAAACCCCATGATAGGTTTCCCTTAGGGTTGTCATAAGTCAGAAATGACTTGAAGGCACACAACAACAACAATAAACATATTGACTCATCATTCAATAACTGATTGAATGGGTCTGCTCTAGTTGGTACTAACCCAAAGCCATGCAACTGTGCATCCTTGGATAGTGCATAACTATTTGTCAGTGCCTGATTCAATAGGGTTGCAGAAACATCCTCTGTGTATTCCCCAGGAGACCAATGGGACAATAGGCAGACTCATAGGCAGATACACTGGCCCATATGCTCTAACAGCCACTTAGGGCCTTTGCAGACTGCTAGAAATAGTGCAAATTGAGTCCACTTTAACTGCTCTGGCTCAGTGCTAGGGAATCATGGGAATTGGTTTTTTTTTTTCTGAGACATTGAGCCTTCTCTGTCAGAGAGCTCTGGTGCCACAATAAACTACAGTTCCCATGATTCCTTAGCACTTGGCCTCAGTTTGCACTATTTCTGGCAGTCTGTTAGTTAAGAACTGATTGTGAATGCAGAACAGTTAATTATATGCACTCATGCATAACTGATCACAGTTGCTACTTAGTCACAATTTTGACACTACACATCGCGTCTCCCTTATCTGAAATGTTTGGGATGGAAGTTTTTTGGATTATTTCAGATTTTGGAATATTTGCATATACGTAATGAGATAGATATCCTGGAGAAGGGACCCAAGTCTAAACACGAAATTCATTTATATTTCATTTACACCTTATACACATAGCTTGAAGGTAATTTTATACATAATATTTTAAAAATCATTTTATGCATGGAACAAAGTTTGTGTACCCCGAACCATCAGAAAGCAAAGGTGCCAGTTACCCATGTGGACAATTCTGGATTTTGGAGAAGTTTGGATTTTGGAATTCCGGAAAAGGGATACATGTATTGCCATGATTTAAGCTCCCCTCCCAACCAGTCTTACCAGCATCAGCTCCTTGGAAAGAAGGAGATCCATTTTGCCAGTAACTGGAACATGGATTAGGTTTGTGTGTGTGTGTAGTTAAAGATACTTAATCTTTGCTGGAAGTAAAAACCTCAAGGAATTATGTCCAGGCCATTAGTTCCCTCTTGTTAAAGTTTGCCCTGTTGTGGCAAATTTGGTATTTTTCAAATCTAGGAAACACGTTTAGGGGTAGCTCTTTTGGCCATGGAGCAGAATACTATATAACAAAATGCAAAATCCACAAAACAGCAATACCGTTATTGACCAGTCAAAATGCACACATGCTGTAAGATCTCAGCTAATGTCTTTAGTGTCAGGACAGAAAGAATGAAGGAGAAAGTGGATACATTTCCCATTCCTACCTATTAACCCCTTAGATGAGAAAAATTATTTGAAAATCCCAGGTTGGTACAAACTAATTTCATGTTGGTGATCCCCATGTTGTTTTCTTCATCCCAAAGTATTTCTCCAGGAACCACAGCATTAATAAGGACTTCATTCTAACTTCCCAGGTCAGTTTAAACTAACTCAGCATTTTCAAAAACAAAATGTATTTCTACCTGGCTGGCTGTTTTTATTATCCTGAAACTAGCCCAAGGCCCACTGCCCATAAACACAATGATTGTTTCCAGGACACAGAATCAACAGAGATCAAGTGAGGGAATGTTTGCATAAAAATGAAATGATCCTAATGTTTAGCTAGTCTAATAATGCTGAAGCCCTTTAGCATTTTGACTATGGACTTTATCACACCAGCCTGCTATCCCACCATAATCACACTAGTTTAAGAATGGAAATATATTGGCGCTAATTTAAGAATAGAAATATATTGCTTTGGTATAATTTCTTATCACCCTTTCTCCCATGATAGTGCTGTGTTGATCCATGATTACACGACTTGTTTTATGCACAGTCAAATGCTACCTGTATGATTGTGAGTTATCTTGTGAGCTGCCTTTGGTATCTTTCTGGGAGAAAAGTGGAAAACAAACAAACAAACAAACAAATAAATACGGTAAATATGTGCTGCTTCTCCCCTCCTGAAGTACAGCAGCCCTACACCTGGGAGGAGGGATGACGATAAGCAATGCCAGATGCCAACTGACTCTTGAAGCTGGCTTCTGTGCACACAACAGCTGGCTTCAGGAAGGTGTTGGTGAGTGAGATTGCTCCTTGTCCCCCATCCTGAAGTGTGATGCTGCTGTGTGCACATTCACACCAGTCCTGGCTGCCAACTGCCTTCCGAAGCCATCTGCTGTGCAAATGTACATGCATCAGAAGGCTTTGGGATGCTGTTGGTGGCACAATTGTTGTGAGGGAAGGAGAGGGGAGAGGAGCAGAATCACATCCACTCACATCAAGAGATTACATGAGAAGTAGAACTGTAGCAGAAGGCAGTAATTGAATAGCAGCAAGAGTGAGCCTATTGATGGGTTTTCTCATCAATGAAAAGGTGCACAACAGTAACAAATGGAATGCAAGGCAGCAGGATGGACACTACATCATATGACAAGTGTCAGCCAAAGATACTTTTATCCTGTTAAAATTCTGCTTTTTAACTTTATGCGGTAAAGTCCAAAGACTCCTGATTAATAGAAGGTACAGTGAAATTGATGCAAATTAATTTCTGAAATGTTGCCCGAGATTAGATATGACAGGTGATCAGTGAGAGGGGGAGGAAGATGAACACAAGGGAGGCAGAAATGTGGGAAATCCTGGATATTTCAAGAAAGGATTTGGGTGCAAACCTGGGGAGATGCAGGTAAAATCAAAAGAGAAAGAACTGGAAATTCTTGATACTTCCAGCTACTTTCCTCCTTCTGGTGGAGCCCTATGAATAGTCCTTTATTCCAAATCAGACTAGCTTGCTTATTATGGTCTCTTCTGTTTTAAAGCAGCTATCCTTGTTTAATCTGAGGTCCTATTTAGTAACAATGGCAGGGACCGATGCACGGGTTTATGTAGGCAAATACAGTTTAGATATCCAAAGAAAAGAATTTTGTAGAATTTTGTAAAAACCTAACACAAACACTTCACAAGCTTACTAATACACTGTACATGTACAAGGAATCATTTCCATGCAGGTGCACATTGTATGCTGCAGGACTCACATTTGGCATCCTCTGCATGCATGAAAATTCTACATGAATTCTGCTTGCATTTCTGTGCATAAAAAAATCATGTACACCTTTGACAATATTCACTGACATCATGCAGGTGTTCCATGCACATGAAGACATCTCAAGTGGACAGTTTCCTTGCAAGTTTGCAAATAAATAAATAAATCACAGCTGGCTTTAATAACAGATCAAATCATAATAGCATGATTTGTACAATATTCATGTACTTCTTCATCACTGTTAATCAGTTTACACAACAATTTTGCAGTATTCTGCATTCACATTTTAAATAAATTTGCTTTTGGAAGTTAAAAACTTATTTTCTAATTAAATGCATTAATGGGGAGGGAGTTTTCTCATTAGCTATGAGATGTTTTAGCCAGAGAAACCTCTTTTATAATGATTGATGCCAAAACTATTCTGTGCCCCCCCATTTTTGTGTTTGATCTCCCAGTAGAAATTGTCTCACTACACCCTTGTTGTTGTATGCCTTCAGGTCCTTTCTGACCTGTGGTAACCATAAGGTAAGGCTATCACAGGGTTTTCTTGGCAAGATTTGTTCAGAGGGTTTTTTGCCTTTGCTTCCATCTGAGGCTTAGAGAGTTTGATTCACCTAACATTGCCCACTGGGTTTCCATGGATGAGCAGGGATTTGAATCCTAGTCTTCAGAGTCATTGTCCAATGGTCAAACCACTACACCACCCTTTTTTGCATCTTAGGAGGCAGATCAAATCTATGAAAGTTTATGCTACAACTTCTCCTACACAGTTAATCTCAAAGATGCTACAAGATCCTTTTATACGCCACCCTAGTTATGGTATTATTGTTATATGCCTTCAAGTCATTTTGGACTTATGGCGACCCTAAGGCAACCCTATCATGGGGTTTTCATGGCAAGGTTTGTTCAGAGGAGGTTTGCCTTCCCCTGAGGCGGAGAGAATGTGACTTGCCCAAGGTCACCCAGTGGGCTTCATGGCTGAGCTGGAATCGAACCCAGAGCCGTAGTCCAACATTCAAACCACTACACCACACTGGCTCTCTATCCTACCCTTGTTTGGGTATAAATCAACACATGATTCTCAAGCTTTTAATGGTGAAACCAGTGTTCAAATTTCAACAGTCAAATTTGCCAGTTTAGAATAGTGGTGGATTTGTAGGAATTTGGATCCTTTCTATCTTGGCAGCCAGCTTATGACCTCTCCCATGAATCACAGAAATAGCTGCGGGTGGGTCCTCCATTCCAACCAAAGGAGAGGAGAAATAGATGGCCTTGGGTAGGAGTGACTTGAACCTGCCTCCATCAACCATTTGAAATGTGGGAGGTCTAATTCCAGAAAATAAAGACCTGATTTGTAGGCAAAAGATTATCCCACAGGTGAGGGCTCCTACTTTTCTCTCCCCCGTTCTGCCCCTTTGCCACACACACCTTCTCTTTCCTCCTCCTTTAAACATGAAACTGGGAGTGTGGATTTTCCTCCTAAATTATAATGAAAAATGATCAGCACTTGTGGAGGCTTGCAAGAGGATTTGTGTGTGTAACAAAACAATTAGGGGCTGGAGGGAAGAGCCGGTTGCCCAGAGAAGGTGTAATTAGCACTGGGTAAATGTCTAGAGGTTATACGTGGGCTCCATTCAGTTAAATAGATGAAATTGGCGGGCTGATGAATTGCCTTCCAGCTCAAAGGGCCCAGCTGTATCACACCCAGCATAACGCTGCATGCCACCCACTTGAAAGATAGATATATTATGCAGAGTGTGTGCACAAAGGGGTGTGTGTGTGTGTGGAACCAGAGGCCTTGTTTTCATTGCTCCTGGGCTTTTTTTCTTTAGGATTCATAATTAGAAATCCTGGTTTAGACCAGGAGAGAATAAATCTATCTGTCTGTCTGTCTATCTATCTTCTATAGTTTTTTTGTGGGTTTTTCGGGTTGTGTGGCCATGTTCTAGAAGAGTTTCTTTCTAACGTTTCGCCAGCATCTGTGGCTGGCATCTTCAGAGAATCTTCTATTTATCTATGGTGTAGTGGTTTGAATGTTGGACTATGACTCTGGGTATCAGGGTTCAATTCCCAGCTCTGCCATGAAACCCACTAAGGGCCTTTGCAGAATGCTAGAAATAGTGTAAATTGAGTCCACTTTTAGGGTTAGGGTTAGGGAATCATGGGAACTGTAGTTTATTGTGGCACCAGAGCTCTCTGACAAAGAAGGCTCAATGTCTCAGAAAAAAACACAATTCCCATGATTCCCTAGCACTAACCCTAACCCTAAAAGTGGACTCAATTTGCACTATTTCTGGCAGTCTACAAAGACCCTATGTGACCTTGGGCAAGTCACATGCTCTCAGCCTCAGAGGAAAGCAATCAAAAAACCCCTCTGAACAAATCTTGCCAAGAAAACCCATGGTTGCTTTGGGTTGCCATAAGTCAGAAATGACTTGAAGGCACACAACAATAAACATCTCTAGTCTAGCACTATTGGCTCTGATTAGGTTCAGCTTTCCAGAGAAATGTCTCTCCTAACTCCTCTCCTTTACTGCTTCTAAATCTAAGGCAGGTGATTTTGGCAGAACCAAGGCCTAGTATTTTCCATTGAAATCAGTGGCACCTGGTGGCTCTGATGTCCATTGGATGGTAAATCTGTTTTGGGTTTCCATCTGAATTTTGAAGGTGTTATATCCATGGTTTGTGTTGCTGTTGTTAATTGCTGGTAAGTTGACTTTGACCTATGCTGACCTCATGAATGAGAGACCTACAAGTCATCTTATCAGTGACCACTCTGCTCAGGTCTTGCAGATTCAGGGCTGTGGCTTCCTTGATTGAGGGCCTTTGCAGACTGCCAGAAATAGTGCACTTTAAATTGAGGCACTGCCCTGGCTCAGTGCTAGGGAATCATGGGAATTGCATTTTTTCCTGAGACATTGAGCCTTCTCTGCCAGAGAGTTCTGGTGCCACAATAAATTACATTTCCCATGATTCCCTAGCACTGAGCCAGGGCAGTGCCTCAATTTAAAGTGCACTATTTCTGGCAGTCTGCAAAGGCCCTGAGTCTATCCACCTGTAATGCAGACTTCAGTTTTTCCTACTACCATCTAACTTCTAAATTCCCAAGCATTATTGACTGGATTGCAATTACAAATTGCAATTACAAATGCATAACCTAGAGTCACATATTTGTAACATTCACATTTACAGTCCCTACATATTCAACAGTGTAGGGGAGGGATAGGCAACTCTGGGAGGCTAGAGGGCTGCATTACTTCCTGGGAGACCTTCGTCCTGCCTCACCTTCTACTGCAAAAAATTTGCCCCCAAATATCCTGCAATATCATCTAGGAGATGTAGGGGCATTTTGTCATGTTTTAGCCCCTCCGGCCATTTTAGACCCTGAAGAGACCCTTTTCAAAACCAGTAAGGGATCAGAAGTCACTTCTAGTTCAATTCCAGTTTTTTTTTTTTTTAAAAAGAACACATCTAGGTCTAAAATGGCTCCCCCCTCCCCAAATAGGACAAAAATACCACTACAGCTCCTAGGAGGCATTTGGAGGGATGGGGAAATTGATCCCACAGACCACACTTTGACCACCCCATGTATAGCAAATACACAGGGATTGTAAAAGTTTTCCAGTCTTGACCGACTGGGAACTTGACTGGTCAGGAAGTAGCCACTGCAAGTGATGAATGTATAGAACAACAACAACAACTACCACCACCACCACCACAACTATAGATTCATCAGAAATATGATGGCTTGGACAATCCTGACTTTAGTATTGAATTATATATCTTTCCATTTGAAGATCTCATCTAGTTCCTTCATAGCTGCCCTTCTGACTCCTAGGAGTTTATTGCATGCACTTTTCAGCCCAGTCTGTGCAGGGACGGGATTGGGCTAGAACAGGGAAAATCGGGTTTTACCGCACATGAAATTGCTGCTGTACTGCTGGCTGACCACCAACCGTCTCCGATCTGGCCTCTGCTGGTCGATTTTGGAAGTTTTCTGTACTACCAAAATCAGCCGACAGAGGCTGGATCGGGGACAGGTGACGGTCAGCCGCCAACGCAGCAGCAATTTCAGGTGTGGTAAAACTCATTTCCCCCGTTCGAGCCTGATCCTGTCCTGTGCATGTATCAGGCTGAAAAATGTATGTGATAAAATTCCCTAGTCTTCTGATTTCTTGACTATTGTGCTTTGTTTTTGTCTTGTTTCGATATGACAGGAATACTAAAAGAGAAGGGAGTTCAAGACGGATGGGAGTT
>CM034708.1:211115168-211136112 GCA_020142125.1 Phrynosoma platyrhinos | reverse complement strand
TGTAGGGGAGGAGGCGATCTCTAAGATAGCTTGGACCCAAGCCATTTATGATGATGATGATGATGATTATTATTATGATTATACATCCCCATCCACAGAAAAGGAGACACAAGAGACTGCAGCAATTATAGAACCATAGCACTAATCTTCCATGCAAGCAAAATCATGCTTAAAATTCTACAATATAGGAGTTTATCACATGGGGGAAATCCTGTGTAGAAACGGGATTTAAAAGGTGGGGAAAACCTGCAAAAGTGGTTAGTTTTTCACACATCGCTGTTAAAATGGGGTTAACCCGAACGGAAATCAGTCAGAACTACTTCTTTTTACTTTTGGGATTTTCCAAAAGTAAAAAGAAGCAGTTTCTGACTACTTTCCATTCGGGTTAACTCCATTTTAACAGTGATGTCATCTGAAAAACTAACCGCTTTTGCGTTTTTTTTCCTAATTTAAAGCCCCGTTTCTGTACGGGATTTCCCCCGTGTGATAAACTCCATAGACTCCAACCATACATGGAGAGAGAAATCCCAGAGGCCTAAGCAAGGTTCAGGAAAGGAAGAGGCATGAGAGATCACATTGCAAATATACGATGGCTAATGGAGTGTAGCAGGGAGTTCCAAAAGAAAACCAACATGTGTTTTATAGACTATAGCAAAGCCTTTTGACTGCACAGATCATGAAAGGCTATGGAATGCCCTTAAAGACATGGGAGTGCCAAAACATATGATAGTCCTAATGAGGAATCTGTATGCAGGACAAGAAGCTACTGTCAGAACAGAATATGGAGAAACAGAATAGTTCCCAGAGGAGTCAGACAAGGCTGCATCTTGTCACCCTACCTATTCAACCTATATGCAGAACATATTGTATGGAAAGCAGGCTTGGACATGGAAGAGGGAGGAGTGAAAATAGGAAGAAGAAATGTCAACAATCTGAGATATATTGACGACACCATAATACTAACAAAGAACTTCACAGACCTGGAACGCCTACTAAAGAATATCAAAGAAGAAAGTGCAAAGGCAGGCTTACTGTTGAACATAAAGAAAACAAAAATAATGACCACAGAGAACTTACACACATTCAAACTAGACAATGAGGAAATAGAAATAGTAAAAGAGTTATCATATCTGGGATCAAACATTGATAGAAATGGGGACTGCAGCCAGGAAATCAAAAGAAGATTAAGAATGGGGAGGACAGCTATGAAAGAACTAGAAAAGATCCTAAAATGCAAAGACATACAACTCAGCACAAAAGTCAGAATCATAAAAAACTATTGTATTCACTATTGCCATGTAAGGATGTGAGAGCTGGACAATTAAGAAAGATGATAGGAAGGAAATCAATTCCTTTGAGTTGTGGTGCTGGAGAAGAGTGTTGAGGATCCCATTAACAGCCCAAAGGAAAAACAAATGGATCCTAGAGTAGATCAAGCCAGAGATATCTTTAAAAGACAAGATGACAAGGCTTACACTGTCGTACTTTGGACACATCATGAGAAGGCATAAATTGTTGGAAAAGACAATAATGTTAGGAAAGGTGGAGGGAATTAGAAAGAGAGGAATGCCACATGCTAGATGGATGGACTTTATTAAAGAGACCATGAATAAGAGTTTGCAGGAGCTGGGCAGAGCAGTAGAGGACGGGGGGCCTGGAGATGTCTCATCCATAGGGTCGCCATGGGTTGAGATAGACATGAAGGCAGTTAACAACAACAACAACATAAACCCTGCAAATCACTGTTACCTTTGCTTTGTTGTTCCTGTGTGCATGTGTGCATGAAAGAATGTGCTTGTGTGTGTGAACTCCCCCTTCTAAATAAACTATTAATTTGGAAACTGCCTCTGGAGTTCTCTGGGTTTGCAACCATTGGAACAGGTTTTATCTTACCAAAGCCTTCTGGCTTTATGTTACAGAAGAGTTCTCACTGCTTCCTATTGAGCTAAATTAATTTCCTCATTTAATACTATTTGTGGGTTCCCTACTGGGACCTCTTGCAATTTAGATAACAACTCCATGATAGGTTTGCCTTAGGATCACCCAAAATCAGAATCACTTGAAGGCATACAACAACAACCTAGACAGGTAAGCTATTGTTCTTGTGTGCCTTCAAATTGTTTCCAACTTATTGCCACCCTTTAGCAAACTATTATGGGATTTTCTTGGCAAGATTTTTTCAAAGGGGGTTTGCCATTGCTTTCCTCTGAGACTGAGGACGTTATCACACTGGGTCTAAAGCGGCACCATCCCTGCATCATGCCGGCATCATGCCGGCTCCCTGGATCCTGTGATCACACGACGTCGCGGCAAACCCCGCCCCTTTTTGCATCATCCCTGCATCATGCCGGCATCATGCCGGCTCCCTGGATCCTGTGATCACACGACATTGCGGCAAACCCCGCCCCTTTTTGCGTCATCCCTGCATCATGCTGGCATCATGCCGGCTCCCTGGATCCTGTGATCACACGACGTCGCGGCAAATCCCGCCCCTTTTTGCATCATCTCTGCATCATGCCGGCATCATCCCAGCTCTTTTGAATTCCGGGATCTTCAGGAATTACAGCTGCCATGGCCAGAATCAACCCAGCACCAGTCCGGTATGATGCTGCTTTCTTTCTGACGACAGGGGTCCATTCCAGAATGGTGCTGGGTTGATTCCAGGCAGATTTTCTTGCCGCTTTGAGACCCTAGGTGTGATAACGTCCTGAGGACGTTATCACACGGGGAGTCATGGAGAGAAAGTGGAAATAAACCGGACGAGCAGAAGACTTTAATTTACAGGATTTGTCCCGTTCCGCCTCGTCTGATAACTAAATTTGAATTTAAAAGGGGATTAATTTGAACGAAAACCTGATCTTTAAAAGATCAGGTTTTCATTCAAATTAACCCCCTTTTAAATTCGAATTTAGTTATCAGAGGAGGCGGAACAGGACAAATCCCTTAAATTAAAGTCTTCTGCTCGTTCGGTTTATTTCTACTTTCTTCCCGCGACTCCCCATGTGATACCATCCAGAGAGATCATCATTTGTGTAAAATGTGTTTCCATAGCTGAGTGGTGATTTGGAAGCTGGTCTCCCAGAATCTTCATCCAGTAGTCCAACCACTATGCAACACTGGCTCAAAGAATGGTAATAGCACAACAAGGTTTTTCCTAGGTCAATGTTTAGTGACATTACACTAATATAATTTTCTCCTTTGAAGGATGAGAAATTTCTTTGGTGATGCTCTGTGATTTGGTTTTCTTTGAAGGAGAGAGAGATCAGTGGAGACCTGCATGTTGCATTTGTAGTAAGAATGAATTCTTTTCAGCCAAAACTGTGGCCTCATTCTCACTTACAAATAAATCAGTTTGCGATCTGAATTGATGGATAGGTTCAACAGTGGGGCGTGGTTCACACTATATTTTATCCCGCCCCAATTGCGTTTCATAGGGGCGGGATAAAAATAAATTTTATTATTATTTTATTATTATTATATTTGCCCTGATTGCATTTGCTTGCTGTAAAATAACCCACTTGTCATTCACATTGACTAATGAATCGATTCAAAATGGATCCTCTTCAGCTGGCCAGCAAATTTAAAGGGTAAATTTAAATCTATTCTGATCTGCATCCTGTTCACACTTGTGCTGAATTGATTTATTGCAAAAGATGCGGAACAAATGAGCATCAAAAAGATGCACGTTAAATGGGTCTAGTGCAGGGGCCCCTTTGCCAAGCTGCTTCAGTGATTTGGCTCAAATGTAAACAAGGGTCATTTAAACCATTTCAACATAGTGAGAATGAAGCCTGTGTGCAACAATATGTTTATCCAAAGTTATGGTTCATCCAACCTCAGAACTCCAAAGGAAATTGGAATTTTAAAAGTCAAAACTGAGAATTTAGCCTATTTAAATTCTGGTGGAATTTTGAGATTATCACATTGTAAAATTTGAGAATAGGGACTTTTAAAATACTGAGGAACGGTTGAGATTCTCAAATTGTAAAAGGTCCCTTAGAAGGTTAACATTCATATACGTATTTCAAGCTGCAAGGAGCCTTGCAAGCAAATAGAAATGTGGATTGGCATTTCTGCAGGCTGCAGACTCCCTGGTATTTTTTTTTAAATATATTTTTTAAATATTTGTTCTAGCCAGAAAAAAGTGATCTGGGGAATTTGGAGAGATTAAGGAGCCAACCCCCATAACTTCCAACATTTCACAGCTGAAAAATAACATCAGAATATAAACAAGATGGCAGATGTTTCTGGTGAAGAACAAACAAGCTAGGAGAGGCTGCAGCTGTTTGCTTTTGCCTGGGCTGATTGGGAAGGACAAGTTTCCACTCCTTCCTCTCCTCTTCCTTCTGCTGAGTAAATTTAGTGAAAATTATATTTGCAAATCGCATTAGTTTGCAGCCACTGAAATAAGCTGAGGACAAAGGGAAAGTCAGAGGAGGAAAGAAACTGGATTGCTGAGTAAATTTAGTGCAAATTATATATGCACTTTGAACTCAGTTTGCAGCTGCTGAAATAAGCTGAGGCCAAAGGGAACATCAGAGGAAGAGCGAAACTGGATTGTTTTAAAATAGCTGAAAAACTGGGAAGACAGTGGATTGACTGGGGCTGTCTCTGCCAAATGGCAATTGGAAAATATAACCACCCCTCCAACCCTGGACAACCACATGCAGCCCTGG
The DNA here is from genome assembly GCA_020142125.1 of Phrynosoma platyrhinos. Classification (NCBI taxonomy): domain Eukaryota; kingdom Metazoa; phylum Chordata; class Lepidosauria; order Squamata; family Phrynosomatidae; genus Phrynosoma; species Phrynosoma platyrhinos. The sequence goes on along the minus strand of CM034708.1, from coordinate 211,131,436 downwards.
TCTGTACTTTGTCCTCTCCTGTTCTCACCACTACATCATCTAAGTTCTGAAAATGAAGCTTGGAAGAAGGAAGAAAGGAGAAATCTAGGGAGAGGAAAAAGTAAGAAGGAACTAAAAATGGGAAACAGAAGAGTCAAGAGGGGAGGTACGCATGAGGATGAAATGCGACATTGTCCTTCTGCTCACGGCAATCCCTGCAATTCGATGCGAGTCTCACAAAAAATGCAGTGTAAGAGATAAAGCATGTTTGAGCAGCACACCCTGTATAAAGCTATAACTCTCCCCTTCTCTTAAAGGGCTTTAGTCTTTCAGGGACAGCCAGCATGGCATAGTGGTTTGAGCATTGAACTATGACACTGGAGATCGGGGTTCGAATCCCAGCTCAGCCATGAAACCCACTGGGCCACCTTGGGCAAGTCACTCTCTCAGCCTCAGAGAAAAGAAAGGGCAATCCCAATCCTGAACAAATCTTGCCAAGAAAACCTTATGATAGGTTCATCTTAGGGTTCCATGAGTCGGAAACAACTAGAAGGCACACAGCAACAACAACAAAAACTTGTTTCAGAGTGTCATCTACTACATAGATGTATCCTCCAGCTGATTTTATAAGCATCCTGTGCATGTTGGCTACCTTTGGTTGTTTGCACTCAGAACCTGTTTGGAAGTTGCTTAAATAGATGGCAGTGGTGTTGCGGCGGGTGGCGGAAGCAATAGGCTGTTCTTAGAGGCTTAGTCTTAGAGAAATATAACAAAAGAGATCGGGCACATTGGAGCCATGGCATGCAAATCTGTCCACGTCCTGCTGAATTGACTTATTGTTATAGACAAAATATGGCCAGACTTTGTCAGCCAAGAAGGAGGAAGTGCTAAGTATTAAAACGACAGCCATTAAGTTTTGGGGAATAGAAGACAGACAGGTTGTTTTGTTCTGAAACTCTATCCTCCTTCTCTCTCTATTTTTTTTACATGTCCCAATCTGGCAGGAACAGTCCCAATTCATCTTCTGTCATCCCACTTTTTCAGCTGTGTTTAAAATGTCCTACTTTCTCTCTCCTCCCACTTTCCTCCTTGGTCCTCAGTTCACTTCAATTGCTTCAAACTGAGTTCAAAGTGTAAAAGTAATTTGCTCTCAATAAGCCTAGAAATAAGGAGGGGAGAGGGGAGGAAGAGATGGAATCCTGCCCACCCTAGTAGGCTCAGACAAAAGCAAACTGCTGTAAATATCTCTTATCATGTCTGTTCTTCCTCATTAATAAATAATAAATAAATAAAATACTTTGATGTTGTTTTGCTATACATGTACTGATTTCCATCTGTGAAATGTTGAAAAGTATGAAAATCTAATGACAATCTCCCCCTTTCCCCAGACTGAGGAATGCAGAATATGGATCCGGACCTGCTCTGCACCCAGTAGTCTGCAGTCTGCATGTGTTATAGAGGATTGTACTATTTTGGGATGAAATAAGATTCAACTACTAGTCTAGCTGCCTTCTATATCTGGAATTGGGAGGCAGGAATTTTGTCCTCAGGAAGGCTGGTCCAGGCAAAATGTCATATACAAGAACTGCTTAGATCAGAAATCTAAGCTTCAGAGGTAAAAACACAGAAAACCTTTATTTAGAAAACTATAGGTATTCTCCATAGACGTTTGCTGTTAGAACTAACCAGCAAGCACTAGCAAAGATTAAGTAAAGCACAGACCATTTCAAATCATTATGGGCTTTTTTTAAAAAATGTGTTACAACTTCAAAATGTTCTTTTCTCTCAACTTTTCTCAGGGGCACCTTCTCTCCCCCCAAACGTTCTCAAGAGACTGGCCTTGGATCTGCCCACCACAGTCTTCACTTCCTTTTCTTCTGCTTGTTATTCGCAAAATAAAGTGGGCAACATTTATAGCAATTAACACACTTCTACATGTCTCTTCCTTTAACCAGCAGTGCTATCTAATACAATATATACAGTTGCCCCCACCCATATCCATGGATTCTTTATCCATGAATTCAACTATCCATGGCTTGAAAATATTTCCAAAAGATATACATTCAAAAAAGTATCCCATTTTATGTAAGGCACACCATTTCACTACATCACTGTAATTAATGGGACTTGAGCATCTATGGATTTTGATATCCATGGAAGGTCTTGAAACCAAACCCCAGTGGATAGCAAGGGTCCACTGTACCAGTAATTAATAAGGTAACATAACCCATTCAACCCATCATTCCAAGCCATGGCAAATATCTGGAAGACTCCGCTCCAACATAAAGTAAGGTATAGTACAGTGCACCCGCGTCATGCGTGGGCTTGCTGTATGTGGATTTGAGCTTATGTGTATGGCAAGCCTGGTTGGTGTGTGCTGCAGGCACTTATGCAGTGCCACATGTGGGGGTGCACTACCATAGCAATCAATGGGATTTAAGCATACACATTTTTTGCCATGTGTATGGGGAGGGTCTGGAACAGATCCCCTGTGTATAGGAAGGGTCCACTGTATCCAGATCCAGGGCTTTTCCAACTGCAAGGCCCTGAGGACCATTCACAGCTGCAGACTGTAGCTAAACTATTTTGGGAGTTCTCCCCAGACCGTTCACCAGCAACGTCTGGCTTTGAGGGGTCCCCAAAGACTGGCATTTGGAGAAAAGCTGCTTCTATGGAGAACAGTTGGCTCTCCATAGCTGCTTTCCATAGAGTCCTTCAGTCTTCTGTGGCTGCATCTACACTGCAAAATTAATACAGTTTGTCACTTTAACCACCATGGTTCAATATCAACTATACTGCTTATTGGTGAACTAGCACTCCTTGAGTGGTTTAGAATGTATAAGCCAGTTGCTCCCAATAAGCTGGGTACTCATTTTACTGACCTACAAACCTGGAAGACTGAGTCGAACCTGGAGCCCTCCAGGATTGAATTTATAATGTTGTGGCAGCAGGACCAGCATTTAACCACTGTGGCACCAGGGCTCCTTTCAGTGCTATGGAATGTTGCGATTCCAAGTTACAGTGACCCTAAGGCAAATCTATTATGGGGTTTTCTTGGCAAAACTTGTTCAGAGGAGATTTGCCATTGCCTTTCCCTAAGGCTGAGATCATCAGACTTGCTCAAGGTCATCCAGTGCATTTCATGGCTGAGCGGGGAATTGAACTCTGATCTCCAAAGTTGTAGTCCAATGCTCAAAGCACTAGGCCATAAGGGCTCTAGGTGTGGACAATTTGCAGTGCCTCACTCTCTGCCCACACTAGAAATTTGAGGTCTGAAAGAAAACATCACTGGAGATGCAGAATTCTTATTTGGAGGGGCAAGGTTCTCACTTTGTTCCCCTGTAGGAGATCTTGGGTTACCTCTGCCTTTAGGAAGGAAAATGTGTTGGGTTGGCTAGGTTGGCTCTACCATTGGGGAGAAGGAAGATTTGTCTCAGCCATTGAGAGAATAAACACTGATAACTATTAAGAGCTGTTAGAGATGGAAATGTTCAAATGCAAAATTGAAATGGGAGAGCCTCCCCCCTGAGTAGATGAAACACCTGAGGATTTTGTGTGAGAGTATCTTCTATGAGAATGAATAACAGCTCCGTCTGATGGCCCTGTGTTAGTGCCATGGTGTTAAGACTTGCGTCTTCCTTCTTGTTTGTGATTTTGTTCTCATTGCGACTCCCTTTGGGTGAAAATGATCATTTATTAATTTTTCACCCTTGAGGGTTAAGCATAAAAAACACCAACATAAAGGTGTGTGGAATTGATTGCGGCAGGAGTGTATCTTGTTCAAACTGGAAGACAGAATATATTCCAGAAAAGAAGAAATGATTAGCATTTTCATTAAAAGCAAGAGACAGAACTTAGCCCTACCCCAGGCATCTTTGGCTTCTCAGGTGCTAACTTTATTGAGAACTTTTCAACATGACTTAATTGATTTACTTTTATTAACTCACTTTTTTCTTTACTACTGGTGTGCTTTGTCGGGTGAAAGAGAACCATAAATTATACTCAAAATACCAACACCACCCACCCCCATGAGAAGGAAATCCAAGTTGTACTTATGATCTTGTACCAAAAGCTTCATTAAAATCATTAAAAAAAATTCTCCCCAAAAGGTATAAAATCTAATAAAAAGAGACAATTAATTTACTGCCAAGTAGCAAGATGCCATTTTTGGTTTTTGGAGATGACAATGATTCCTCTCCTTGATAGACGGTTGCCTCCCAGCTATGCAATACAGTATCAATACATTGACTTTAATGGTTTACATTTGGGATCTTGGATGGATCAAAAACCTTGTCTCCATGCTGGAACGTTGAAAGCAGGCATCTTGCAATCTTCTTTCCTCCTTAACCCGTAGGATAGTTCCAGTGTTTCACAATCAACTTCCATGCCACTGCAATAAAGACACAAGCCCATGTTGCCGTGCTCATTTTAATTATGTTTGTTGATTTTGCTAAATGGGTAAAATGAGGAGTTTTCCAGGAAATTGATTCCAGTTAGAGTTGGAGCCCTGTGACATTGTTTATGTAAGAGTACGAGAGAGATTTAAATCTGAATGCATCATGAGTTTTAGCACCAATGGAAGGAAGCAGTGCCTGAGGATCCGGTGCTGGCGCCGCTGGTGGCAGGTTGGGCTGCCAAGCAACTTCTTTGAGCAGTGCTAGAGCCATTATGCTAATTAAATGCCACATCTAATGTAGCTTTTTCTCCCACGACAGTTTGAACTGTCATGGTTCCACCCTATGCTTCAAGAATTTGGTGAAGTCCTTAAAATCTTTGACCGGAGAGTTCTAGCACTGATAACACACATTTGAGGGAACATACTTGAGCTCTCTGGCACAGAATTGTGTAGACCAGGGGTAGGCAACCTTTCCCCTTTAAGGGCCGAGGGACTTCAGCTCCCAGAATCCCAAGAGCTATTGGCCAACATGGAACTATTGGCCAACATGGCTGAGGCTTCTGGGAGCTGAAGTCCCTCGGCCCTTAAAGGGGAAAGGTTGCCTACCCCTGGTGTAGACTGTGCCAAGTTACAGATGGCAGGATTTTGTGGGATGGAACCATGGCAGTTAATATGGTATCAAACTGCAATAACAATGGAATGTGGTTGTTTTCTTTGTTGACTGGGAGCTACAGTTCATTGCTATTTAAATGTTATTGCTCTGATCCAAACTGGGGAATCATGGTTTGGGTATTTGTTATTGTTGTTTCTTTCCTTCAAGTTGGTTCTGACTTATGGTGACCCTTTAAGGGCCGAGGGACTTCAGCTCCCAGAAGCCTCAGCCATGTTGGCCAATAGTCCCATGTTGGCCAATAGCTCCTGGGATTCTGGGAGCTGAAGTCCCTCGGCCCTTAAAGGGGAAAGGTTGCCTACCTCTGCCCTAAGGCAATCCTATCACGGGGTTTTCTTGACAAGTTTCTTCAGAGGGGACTTGCCATTGCCGTCCTCTGGTGCTGAGAGAGTATGACTTGCCCAAGGCCATCCAGTGGGTTTATGTGGCTGAGCTGGGATTTGAACTCTGGTCTCCCGAGTCATAGTCCAAAGCTCAAACCACTACACCACACTGGCTGGTTTGAGCATATGGGTAGGTAGTGCTAGGCTGACTACCCATATGTGGTGATGTGCACAATAAAGAATGGCCACAAATCACTTGGGGACTTGCCAAATATACTCAACTATAAGTTGACATGTATAAATTGAGGGCAGGTTTTGGGGCCAAAACTAAGGATTTTGATATGCCTCATGGATAAGCCAAGGATAAAACCTAGGGGTATGTAACAAGGGATGTAAAGGATGAAGCAAAGGGAAACAATGCCAAAGAACTTACAAAATTCTAGCAGGCATAACTGTTTCTGCTCACTCTAAAGGCTGGAAGAACTACGGTGAATTGTGAGTGTGCAATGTGTGCATGAGGTGACCAGGTAGAGGTGGGGGTCAGAAAACAGGCACATGCCCAAAAGGATGAGATGGCAAAGCAAAGCAAATGGTGATTACGTAAGGAGTTATTGCAGCTTTTAATGTGATAACATTGCCTGATTTTATCTCAGAAAAGCACATAAATGGTTTATTTAAATCTTCCAAAGCCTGATTCCTTTTGGCACTCCTTTGAGGAAAAGTGCCAAAGAGCCACCGCCAGTGCCATTTTCCTACTCAGGCATTCAAAAAGGTCAGAAGGAGCACTGCCTCAGAGAGAATAGAAGGGATGGGTGCTTCTTTTGGATCTCTCTCAGGGCAGACTATAAGCTCTCACCTTTCACTACTCGATTTAAAGAAGGGGAAGGTTCCTTTCTTGATAACAATTAAAGTATAGTACAGAGAGCCCTTGCTATCTACTTAGGTTTGGTTCCGGGACCCCCATGGATACCATCATCTGTGGATGCTTAAGTTCCATTAAGTACAATAGTGTCTCTTACATAAGATGGCAAAATCAAGGTTTGCTTTTTGGAATTTATACATGTTTTTGAATATTTACAAACCATGGATGCTTGAATCCATGGATAAAGGATCCGTGGATGCAGGGGGTTGACTGTACATACACTGACCCATGGACAAGTCAACCCAGGTTGCTTTAGTCAATTTTTTGACTAAAATTTCTAGACATACAGTGGGCCCTTGATATCTATCTACTGGGGTTTAGTTTCAGGACCTCTGTGGATACAAAAATCTGTAGATGCTTAAGTCCTGTTAAACACAATGGTATAGTAAAATAGTGTCCCATATATAAAAGGGCAAAATCAAGGTTTGATTTTTAGAATTTATATATATTTAAAAATCTTTTGAATCCACGGATAGTTGAATTTATGGATAAAGAAACCGTGGATATGGAGGGCTGACTATATATATGAGTATATACAGTACATCTTTGTCAGTGGACTTATGTCTGTGGGAAATAGAATTGAACAGTTTCACAATGTTCATATTCAGCAGGGGTTGCTGTTATGTTACTATGGAGAAGTTCCAGCAAAGTCACTATTGCTTGTCCACCAGCCTTACGAACTTGGTATGATAAAGTCTTAAAACCTGTAACTTTCCAAGTTTCATCTGGAGACTGTTATATAGAAAGACTGGTGGAGAGGATTCATCTCTCATCAGGGACTTCTCAAAATATCTGTTTCCTTAGAAGTTGTTAAGACTTTCCAAAAGAAATTATTTCAGAAACTTTGCCAGGCAGTCATTCCCAGCATTGTGGGAGGACATGTTTTACCTGGGTTTTGTAACTGAAGGCATATAGAGAAAGTTACCTAGGGCCTTTGCAGATTAGTGCTAGGGAATCATGGGAATTGGTTTTTTTCTGAGACATTGAGCCTTCTCTGTCAGAGAGCTCTGGTGCCACAATAAAATACAGTTCCCATGATTCCCTAACCCTAACCCTAACCCTTAAAGTGGACTCAATTTGCACTATTTCTAGCAGTCTGCAAAGGCCCTTAGTCTATGAAGCATCCATTTGCAGAAACACACAAGAGAAACCCATGCAGATTGTTTATAGACCTCTGAAGGAGAGTTCACCACTCTCTGAGACAAAGTACAATAACATTCAAAACCCACAAAACAGTAATGCCTCTGCTGAGTCAACCAAAATGCACAATATACATGTTGCAAGCTTTCGAAGCTCCATTGGCCTTTTCATCAAGCAAAAGGTGTTAAAAATCATACAGAAGAAATAACGAAAAAGTGATGATGCTAGTCACTCTCTAAGGCAGTTGAACAGCACTGTAAAACAGCTCCCACAGTCAAGAAGCTCTTAATGTATAGCTGGGATCTCTCTTCTGATAATTTGAAACCATTAGTTCATTTTCCAGATGCTGAAGCAGCAGAAAACAAGCACACTCCATCATCCACATGACCGCCCTTCAATTATTAAGATATGGCCATCACATTGCCTCAATCTTCTCTTCTCCAAGCAAAACATGTCCAGCTCTTAAATTATTCCTCACAAGGCCTCTAGATTGTTCACCATCTTTCTTGCCCTCCTCTGGATATGTTCCAACTAGAACTGGAAATAGTATTTCAGGTGAGGTCCAACCAAAGCAGGATAGTGGTACTACTTCCCTTGAACTGGACGCAATACACAAGCTTAAGTTGTGTATTCCTGCATAAGCAAAATACCCCAAGGAAGGACCAGACAAGGAGTGTTTTGCTTGTTTGGAGACCCTCCCTAATTTCATGTGGTTTGTGTATTCCTGCATGGCAGGGGGTTGGATTAGATGGCTTTTGCGGTCCCTTCCGACTCCATGATTCTACCTGAGACCTTTAAAATTTAGAATGCAAGGATGCCAGCCTGGGACCTCCTGCTTCCAAAACAGGCATTCTGCCATTTGGTCATGGCCCTTTGCCACCATTGGCTGTGATGTGCATTTGCTTCAATGCGTCCTGTGATGATGAAAGTCTCCTTATTCAAATGGGAGCTTATTTATGGAATCATTGTCACCAGGGCCATGGCTAGAGAATTGTGAAAAGACTGACTCAGACTGTCTTTAATGTTTCTGCCAACTGATACTTGGAGAGAGAATGGAAATAAAAACTAATCATTTAGGAGGCTGTAATCAGATTGCCTCCAGGGGTGGGGAGAATCCTTCCTACCAGATGACATTAATTCATTGCTTCAGGTATATTTTTCCTATCCTTGGCATGATACAATATCAATGACCTTGAACCAGGAGAATACAGAAGACAGCAAAAAGGATCCTGGCTATGTTAGAGCTTGGCAAAGTTCTTTATTTGGATGACAATGCTCAGAATCCCTAGCCATAGGAGGATTTTGGAAGCCACAGTCCAAAAGGTAACTCTTTCAAGCTTTGGGTTAGATACAGTGTAAAGCAGGGGTTGGCAGACTATGGCTCGGGGGCCGAACCTGGCCCCTCGAGGCCTTTCAATTGGCCTGTAGCCGGTCCTGCTGCTGCTGCTGCCGCTGCCGTGTGCACGTGACGTGGAATGTCATTTTGTGTTCCAAAATGGCGCCTGCACTCGCGCACGCATGCACACTACTCCCGGTGTTGTGAATGTGCGTGCGCTTGCGTTTTGTGTTTTGTGTTCCAAAATGGCGCCCCACGTTATGCATGCGCGAGCTCACCTCCAGCACCATTTTTCCCCCCTTTGGCCCACCGATGATCTGGGGGACAGTGGAACTGGCCCCCTCCCAAAAAGGTATGCCGACCCCTGCCAGAAATTTAACATCAGTTAAATTTCACCCTCTTTTTCTTCCATGGAACACAGAGGCCTAAATATAACTGTTGATTCTAATTAAAGTAAAGTAGATTCATAAGAGTGTAAGAGTTGACTTGTGTATGTGTAGGCAAGTGTGCTGTGCCTTCAAGTTGTTTCCAACTTACGGCAACCCTAAAGTGAACCTATCATGGGTTTTTTTTGGGCAAGATTTGTTCAGAGGAGGGTTACCATTACCTCCCTCTGAGGCTGAGAGAGTATAACTTGCCCAATATAGGCTTGCCTTAAACTCGCCATAAGTTGGAAACAACTTGAAGGCACACAACAACAACAGGCAACATTTCTACATATTGAATAATAATAATAATAATAATAATAATAATAATAATAATAATAATAATAAGTTCTGAAATGAGACAAATTCGAATATGGGAAAAAGGACCAGTCAGTTTGTCCTTCCACATGAATGACACAAACAAATAAACAAAAAGCAAAGAACAGTGCCTCAACTTAAGTACTTAGAAAGTGTTTTTTGTTAAGAAACGCAAATAAGTTCTAAAATACATTCTAACTAGCCTACATTTGTGTCCCAAAGACCAATTTGCTAGGAAACCAGATGGCAAAACTGCAAGGATTACTTCCAATCCTTTCCCCTCCTTGTTTCTCACCCAACATAAATCCTTTTCTGACTTAAAAAAAATAAAATAATTTGGCTTCTAATTTTTTTTTTTTTACTGATAGGGGCTTAGTCCAAGAAGAACTTTGAATGTGAGAGGAAGAAATGCCAACCCAAACCCTTAATCAATGTGTGCAGATGTGGGGAAATCAGCCCAAATGACCAAAGAGAGAGGAATTTACTCTACTCGGAACATGAAATCCTTGTTTGGGGGTTGCCAGCAGATTTAATACCGGATGAGCCAATGAAAGTCAAACCCACTTCAGGGGTGTTGAAGTTATGCCTTCAAAGTTTTTGGTTGAGTCTGTTTTGTGGCGACAACACTGGTTGAGAAGCTTCAGTGGGATTACACGTTCAGTTTACAGAAAGCAGTCTTTACATATGCTTAAGACTATATAGTCCCATCTCCTTTCCCCCTCCCCATTCTGCTGCTTTATAATTTTTTTTTGTTCTAAAAAGAAATTTCTTAATCATTAAAAACAAGACTTCACTGGTTCTTCCAACCAAATATCCCCTAATCCTGCTCTCTTTTCTCATTTGTACACACACGCACACACACACGGTGAAAATGCAAGTTCACATTTCTTTACTTATTTACTAGTTAAAACATTTGGTTGCTCTCTTGCATCCCATACCCTCTAGCATTTCACAGATGAAGACTGGGATACATGTGGCCAAGCTACATGAGACTATGGTCAAGATGGCCAAAATGAAGAAGAAAAGACAAGTTAGGAGAGGCTGCAGCAGTTTGCTTTTGCCTGAGCTTGACTGGGAAGGGACACACTTCTCCATTTACTATCCTCTTTGCTTCCCTGAGTTAATGTTAACTGAGTGCAAACTACTTTTGCCCTTTGAATTTAGCTTGCAGAGATTGAACGAAGCTTAGGACAAAAGGGGAAAGTTGGAAGAGACAGAAATGGGGTATTTTTCAAACAGCTAAGAAGGAGAGGCAGTGTCATGGTTTGAGTGTTAGATTATGACTCTGGAGATCAGGGCACAATTCCTCACGGCCATGGAATCCTACTGGGTGATCTTGAGTGAGTTATACACTCTCAGCCCCCAAAACCTTATGATGGGTTTGCCTTAGGCTCACCGCAACTCAGAAACTACTTGAAAGCACACAGATGATAGAGGATTGCTTTGGACTGGACGTGTGGACTGCTGTTGCATTGCTGCTGCTAAAAAATAGATTCCTGTCTCCACTGCAGTTAACTTGTTTGGTGTTGTTGTGTGCCTCTCAGTCATTTCCAGCCTATGGCGACCCTAAGGGGAAACTATCACAGGGTTTTCTGGGCAAGATTTGTTTAGAGAGGGTTCGCCTCTGTTTCCCTCTGAGGCTGGGAGAGTGTGTCTTGACCAAGATCACCCAGTGGGTTTCCATGGTGAGTGCTGATTTGAACCCTGGTCTCCAGAGTTGTAGCCCAATGCTCAAACCACAACACAATGCTGCAGGTACTCACCCCTCCTTTAATACTGTAGTGGTTTGAGTGTTGGATAGGACTCAGGAGAGCAGGGTTCAAATTCCAGCTTGGCCATGGAAACTCACTGGGTGACCTTGGGCAACTCATACTCTTTCAGCCTCAGAGGCTGGCAATGGTAAACCCCCTCTGAATAAAAATGTCAATAAAATCCCATTAAAGCTTTGCCTTAGGATCACCATATGTAAAAAAAAAAAAACCAAACAAAAAAACAAAAAAATGACTTGGAGGCACAACAACAGCAACAGTTTCCAGAGTGACTTCACTCTGTCCAACACTTGTGCTTGGACAGGTTTTCTCTCCTCCTTCCACTTTCCCCCTTTGTCCTCAGCCTGCTTCAATTAGTGCAAACGAGGCTGTAAATCCTAGGATTCTGTAGGAAGGAGCCATGGAACTTAAAGTGGTGTCAAACAGCATTATTTTGACAGTGTAGATGCAACACTGATTCAGTGCTTTAAACTAGCCCAGGACTGGACAACCTTTCAAAGAGAGGACTGTTCTTTATATAGCAGAATGCACGGGTGACTTAGAGCAAACTCAGCAGAGACGTGCATTAGACGTGTGCATCAGATCTAATCTTACCAAACAACATCCTCCTGGTTTGCATGCCTTGCCTAACTGACCCACTTTGGGTCGAATCAGTACTATGGATGCAATCGAAAGTCCTGTGTGTGTCATAGAGACTGCATAACTAATTACAAATTGACACATGGTGGTGCATTTGCATCCAGGTGTGTTTAGAAATGTGGGTGAATATATTGTCTCATATGCCATCACACAAATGGGGCCCCTCTTTTCCCCAGAAAAGGATCTAGGACCAGGTTCTAAATACCAACACCAGGCATTATTCCAGAGGGCAGCTAAACACATTTGGTGCAGTAGGAAAATAAAATGTGGAGTAGGAAATCAGATTGCGTGAAGTTGGAAATAGGGGCTTTAATCAGGAACGAGGTTGTTTCTTAAAACAAATAGATAAAAAAGAGAAAGAAATAGAAAATTAACATGGTGACTCTTACCCTTATATAAATAGACAAATGGTACAGTTAGACCTCCATATCCATGGATTCGTTATCCATGGTTTCAACTATCCACACCTTGAAAATATTTTAAAAATATGTAAATTCCCAAAGCAAACCTTGATTTTGCCATTTTATATAAGGGGCACCATTTATAATGAGACTTGTGCATCCATGGATTTTGGTATCCACAGGGGTCCTGGAACCAAACTCTAGTGCATATCAAAGGACCACTGTATATCGTCCCTGACTAATCAAAAGCACTCATATTAACTCATATTGAACTCTACAGATAAAAAGTTTAAATGGGTATATGCCAGTTTCACAGCAGTAGTGATGCAAGACTGGCAGTTGAATATTTCTTCAATGTTAGCGGTGGGACAATTTGTCCACTGCAACTGAAGGCATGAGGCTAGTGTAGGTGTGAAGGCTCATAAGAACAGAGCTTAAATCCTACTGTAAGTCTCAACTAAAGTAGAGTGTATCAGTTGTATTAACTTACATGTTGACTCACCCGTCAAAAGTTGATTTATGAATCTACTCTAGCTGGGACTTAAACATTGACTCATAGTTGGAAGAGACCAAAAGGGCCATCTAGTCAACCCCCCAGCCATGCAGGAATACACAATCAAAGCTCTCCTGACAGATAGACATCCGGTCTCTATTAGAAACCCTCCAGAGAAGGAGACACCACCACACACTGAGACAGCATATTCAATATATTGTCAGTTCAGATCAGACGACAACACAGTGATTTCCCCTTTCCCTGCCCCATGTTTTTGGCTTGGAGGAAAGGAGACAAACACAGTATATTAATGATGTCAAAATGTCCTTCTGGATGTTGTCCATAGAGGCATATTTTCTGTGTTCTGTTCAATATAGTCTTACCTTTGCCTAATAATTAGCTGAAATCTAGATAACTAAAAATCCTGATTCATACACATTAGATTTCTAATAATTTGGAATCCCCCCATTAGTTCTAGTCTTTGTGTTGTGGATGATAATCTGACTTCCATGTGGCTCTTATCCTATCCAAATATAGAATATAGCATCACCCAATGACCAGGGATGCACCTACACTGTCGAAATAATGCAGTTTGATACAACTTTAAATTCTGTAGCTCCATCGCATGGAATCCTGGAAGCTGTAGTTTCACAAGATCTTTAGCCCTCTCTGCCAAAGAGTGCTAGTATCTCACAAAGCTACAAATCCCAGGATTCTGTAGGATGATGATGATGATGATAATGATAATAATTATTCCATCCCCCTCCCCCAAAGTTGGGCCTCAGAGCAGCTTACAATTTAAAAGAACAGTGCAATTAAAAACATACAAAAGAGAGCATGAGAAGATGGAGCCATGGCAGTTAATTGTGGTGTCAAACTGCATTATTTTTATAGTCTAGATGCACCCCAGGACTGGCTCCACTATTAGGCAGAGGGAAATACTTGCCACATGGCCTGCCCTTCACACCTACGCTAGATTCATGTCTTCGGTTGCAATGGAGAAACTGTGCCACCACTAATGCTGAAGAAGTTTTCAGCTGTCAGTCTTGTTGGGTTTTGGACATGGAATGGGAGGTTGCACCCCCTAGGTTTTTGCCTCAGGCAGCAAAAGTTCTTGGGCAGGCCTTCCTTAGATGATTAGCTGAAGTGAGCCCCAGAACTTCTAGACACATGACGTACCTCCACAACTGGCTGTAAAACAGCACCATGGCTAGAGATGAGGAGTCCACCTGACCCAGTACAGCTGTTCTTCTGCAGATGTGAGTATCCATTTCCATGTAATTGCAACATGAATTCATCACATCAACTCCAATGTAACATTATGCACCAACTCAACATAACTTAATTACTGTACAAATGAACAACAGAGTCAATGACAAGCAGAATCCAATTAAAATAATCAAAACTTGGGTGGGGAGGTGGTAGAAGGCAGAAAAAGAACTCCAAAGCGGGGGAAAACACTCTCGTTTGGACATAATTATTGTTCTTTGTTTTACTTGTTGTTGACACAGCCTCATGGCATTTTCGCTCTTTCTCACTCTCTTGTTCCCTTTTTAATTTCTCCACATTTGCTTGATAAGAGAGGAGGAAAAAAAAAACTAGTCTGGACCTATCTTTTAAGAGCAACTGTTGTGCTCATCCCTTCTGCCTTTTGTACGTTAATCATTAAATATAATTAATTAGAACATCTTGTAATTAACTGGGAAAGGATAATTATACACGGGAATGAGTTTGTAACAACCACACATTTCTTTGATTTGGATGGGAGAAAAAGAGGATAAACTGCTTGTGGAATTAGATGAATCATGAGGAATCCATTCACCTGGAGATGAAATGGGGCTGTACAGGTTGAGTCTCCCTTATCCAAAAGGCCTGGGAACAGAAGTGTTTTGGATTTTGGATTTTGGATCTCCCCTCACCTGGATTTTTGAATATTTGAATATGAGATATCTTGGAGATGGGACCCAAGTCTAAACATGAAATTCATTTATGTTTCATATACCCCTTATACAGGGGGGCGGCAACATTCTCCTACTTGGGGCCAGTTGCTGGCCCCCAGGTCTTCCGCTGGGCTGGGGGGGGGAAATGGTGGTGTGTGTGGTCACGCACGTTTGCGTGCACCGCTGCCTCTGCCGCTAATGCTAGTCACTGCCGCGCGTGCGCCGGCCATCATTTTGTTTGCCAAAATGGCAGCCACAACTTGTTTGTGCATGCGCAGTACTCCTGCGCATGCGTGAACGAGCCACGGCCGC
This sequence comes from Phrynosoma platyrhinos, assembly GCA_020142125.1. Taxonomy (NCBI): domain Eukaryota; kingdom Metazoa; phylum Chordata; class Lepidosauria; order Squamata; family Phrynosomatidae; genus Phrynosoma; species Phrynosoma platyrhinos. Next base: position 211,116,373 of record CM034708.1, on the reverse strand, counting down.
CATTTTGGAAAACAAAATGGTGGCCATGACTCGTTTGCGCATGCGCCAAGTCACAGCCGCCATTTTGTTTTCCAAAATGGTGGCCGTGGCTCGTTTGCACATGCACAGGAGTACTGCGCATGTGCATACGAGTCATGGCCACCATTTTGGCAAACAAAATGGCAGCCGCGACGCACGTGGTGGTGATGCGCACAGCAGCGGCGGGGGTCGTCATTGTTGGCAGCAGTGCCAGCAGTAGGTGGGGGCCAGTTGGCAGGGGTCGGCAGGCCGGACGCGGCCCGCAGGCCATAGGTTGCTGACCCCTGCCTTATACATATAGCCTGAAGGTCATTTTATACACAGCCTAAATATCTCACAAAACTACAAATTCCAGAATTCCATAGCATTGAGCCAAAAGCAGTTAAAGCAGTGCCAAATGGCATTAAGTTTGCAGTGTAGATGCATCCTTGGACTTAATGAATGAGAGATCTCACCTTGCGCAGGTCTTACAAACTCAGGGACACGTTTTCTTTTATGGTCAACCCACTTGTCATGAGGTCTCTCTCTTTTCTCCTGCAGTTCTCTTCCATTCACACCTGGCCAGATTCAATATAAACACCAATTTCCAGCATGGGGAGATCTGTATTGTACCACTGGCACAGGGATGTAGCTATGAAGGTATGAATTAGCAATAGCAGTAGCAATAGCAAGTACATTTCTATACTGCTGATCAGTGCATTTAAGCACTCCCTAAGCCAGGGGTAGGCAACCTTTCCCCTTTAAGGGCCGAGGGACTTCAGCTCCCAGAAGCCTCAGCCATGTTTGCCAATAGTCCCATGTTGGCCAATAGCTCCTGGGATTCTGGGAGCTGAAGTCCCTCGGCCCTTAAAGGGGAAAGGTTGCCTACTGCTGCCCTAAGCGGTTTACAATGTGTAAGCTATTTGCCCCCAACAATCTGGGTACTCATTTTAGTGATCTCAGAAGGACGCAAGGCTGAGTCAAGCCTGAGCCCCTGGCTGGTATTCAACTCACAACCTTATGGTTTGTGAGTGAGTGACTGCACTACAGGCATTTAACCACTACTCCACCAGGGCTCTGCTTTTAGGACATAATAATAATAATTATGATAATAATAATAATCATCATTTGTATTCCGCCTCTCTGTATAATACAACTGGGGCAGTTTATATGATAAAACAAACAACCCTATCCCCCAATAGCCCCCC
>CM034708.1:211102814-211114969 GCA_020142125.1 Phrynosoma platyrhinos | reverse complement strand
CTTACAATAAAACCCGTATAACATATCACCAGAAAGAAAAACTAACCCACCCCCTAATCAACTTCGACTGCATTCCTCATTCATCAACAACTGATGGGGCCACGAGAAGAATGCAGGAGTCAAGGAACCCAAGGCCGGGGCGACTAGTCTGGGAAGGCTTGCCGAAAGACATCCGTCTTGACAGCTTTTTTAAAGCTGTCCAGTGATGTCAACTGATGGATCTCATCCGGCAGGCCATTCCAGAGTTTGGGGGCGACAACAGAAAAAGCCCTCTGGGAGGTCGCCGCAAGCCTAGATTTTTGAGGCTGCAGCAAATTCCTCCCAGAGGACCCGAGAGTGCAGGGAGGATTGTATGGAATGAGACGATCCCTGAGATAGCTTGGACCCAAGCCATTTAGGGCTTTAAAGGTAATAACCAACACCTTGTACTGGGCCCGGAAGCTAATAGGCAGCCAGTGTAGGGACCTGAAAACTGGAGTGATGTGGTCCCTCCTAGATGTTCCAGAAATAAGCCTGGCTGCCATGTAATATAAATAACTGTAATAACTGTAGCAGAAATCAAGGTCAGGCATAACTTTTTCAGTGGCTGGTTATCTACTCAGGAAAGGCCTGCTGGAAGAGCAGCTTTTTTTTTTTTTAAGGTGGTGATGTGACAGATCTCATCCGGCAAGCCATTCCATAATCTGGGAGTGATAGCCGAAAAGGTCCTCTGGGCAGCTGGAGATAATCTAGTTTTTAGGACCTGAGTGTGCAGGGTGGATTATATGGAAGGAGGTGGTCCCAAAGATAGGTTGGATCCCAGCCATTTAGGGCTTTAAAGGTGATGACCAACACCTTGTACTGCACCCAGAAACTGATAGACAGCCAGTGAAGCAATCTTAAAATAGGTGTTATGTGGTCTCTTCTAGTTTTACCTGAGACCAGCCTGGTTGCCATGTTCTGTACCAACTGAAGTTTCTGAACTAAGCACAAGGGTAGCCCCATGTAGAGTGCATTGCAGAAATTGAGATGATCTACATTTTGTAGATGAAAAGTTACCAGCACATGTACCATGGTTTCAAGATCCCTAACCTCCAGGAAAGGCACAGCTAGTGTATCAGCCAAAGCTAGATTAGGACTTTGTTGTTGTTGTTGTTATAGTGTGCCTTCAAGTCCTCTTCAACTCATGGAAAACCTAAGGTGACTCTATCATGTGATTATCCTGGCAAGATTTGTTCAGAGTGGGTTTGCCATTGCCTTTCTCTAAGGCCAAGAGAATGTGACTTGTTCAAGATCACTCTGGATTTCATGGCTGAGCAGGGATTTGAACTCTGATCTGCAGAGTCATAGCCCAACACTCAAAACCACTATGCCATGCTGTTTACTATCCCTTTAAATAGGATTCCCTTATTTTCTTATGTGGACATTCTAGGATGGGAGGGGAGGAGGTTTTCTTAGCTAATCAGAACATGAGGACAGATTGAGACCCAGTAGAATTATCACACACACATCATCTGGAATGGTCTAAAAGCATTCTTGCTGGCTGAGGACGCATTTTTACAGTTCTCCTCCTGGAACAGGCTAGGGACTGTCAGAGCACAGAATGGGAACTCGATGAGGATCATACCATGCGATAACATACGTTCCATTCCATTCTCATCACCTACTCATTACGTTCCGAGAATACAGTGCAATAAGCTTATATGATTCTCCTTAAAAATATTCTTATAAATTGCCTTCTTTCTTCTCTCCACAACCCTTCCTAGCTTACGTTTAAGCTTCTGCTACACATTTAAAGAATTTTCATGGTCTTCTTGGTTCATCCTATCTCTCATCTCTGTTTTCTCCTCATACTCCTCCCTGGTCTCTGTGCTTACCAGATGCTAATCTTTTTTTAACTTCACCTCTCATCCACTATGTCTTGGCTTTGTTTTTATCTTGACACTCCATATGCTGAAACACTCTTCCACCCTTGATTCAACTGGCTTCTTCTCTTCCTTTATTTTAGAAGTTCTATCCCCCCCCCAATAAAAAAACCCTCCTGTCTTTAGGCCTCTCTTCTTTCCTCTCTTTGCTTTTTGTTTTTGTTTTTCTTGAACAACTTCCATTTCACTTTGGTTCTTCCTTTGTTGTTGTATGCCTTCAGGTCCTTTCTGAATTATGGCAACACTATCACAGGGTTTCCTTGGCAAGATTTGTTCAGTGGGGATTGCCTTTGCCTTCCTCAGTGGCGAGAGTGTGTGACTTGCTCAAGGTTCATCCTACTGCTTAATTATTCTTTCTCTATCCTAGTCCATCAGTTGGGGTTTCAAGAATAACAGTTGGTGGTTCCAATGTCAGTGGGCCAGTGAATCCGCTATGGATTATAGACTGAACTTGACTGAGGTTCTCCAAAGTGCAGAACCTGTTTGAAGGTGTCACAGATGAATACAGAAAGGAAAGTGCTCAACCTTAGAGACACAAACCATTGGTTTCAGAACCTATTTGGAGAGCAGGGTCCTGAGCCTTGGATATTTCCTTTGAATTTCAAACTAAAACCCACAGTGGAATCACTATCTTATTGACATGGGGATTACCAATGGTTGCTGGCTTTCAGGTTGTGGGATGATCATACTTTCCTGCATCAATATGGAGCTAGACTAGACCAGAGTGGACAATGTGTGACATCCACACTGGTTGTAGTTACTGCCGAATTTTGTGACCCTTAGAGTTCCCAAAAGCCCCATCCTTTTAATTTTTTTTTAAAAAAGGAGAATTGACCTCGAAATGAACAATTTGTCAAAAAGAGTATGGGACTCCTGGTTGATGGAGAAAATTTTTGTACATGATATGAGGTTGCAATAGATGTAGGAAACAAGACTCATTCCATTGAGGACTGGTCAAAGTTTATTGAATATGTCAATGATCATTTGCAGTACATATACCCTTCATTTAACCAAACAGACCTCTGGAGGGATACTTTGTGCCTGATCTCTTCTTCCCAATTTGATGAACTCTCAAAAAACATTTGAAATAATCATACCCTCTTGTAAATGAGATGGAATTCTTGTTTCAGCAAACCTCATACCTTGTATTGTTGTTTATTGAACTGATTTTTTGTGTGCTCTTCGTGTTATGTCAATCTGTTTTTTTAAACAAATAAAATGTTATCTTCTTTAAGAGGAGAATTGAGTTTCTGGAAGCCTCCAGGATGTGTGATTCTCACTTAAGACATCACACAGCCCTCTGTGACATCTTCTGCTTCCTCAAAAGGGGTTCTTGGATGTATGGTTGGTAGGCGTCCCTTATTATAAAGGATGCTCTTTATTTGAGGACCAGAAAAAAAAGGTCCCTTTTAGGCCTGGTGGGTGTGCCTTATTAAAAGGGATGTCCCTTGTTTGAAGACTGGAATCCTAGGATTTGTAGTTTGGAGAGGCACTAGAGCTCTCTGGTTAAGAATTTTAAAGCTCCTTGTTTCATACCACAGTACTCCATAGAATGGAGCCATGGCAGTTCAAGAGGGATCATAGTGTTATAACTGTATAAAGGTCCCCGGAGCTTGGAAAGCTATTTTTAAAAAAGTAATTGGATTGAAGCCCAACGTGGTTAGTTAGTGTTACAACAATTATTAAAAGTAATGCATGGCTTTCCACTATTTCTCAAAAACAACTAGTTACTTTGGGTTACTGGAAAGAACCATCAGAATACAACAAACTGCTGTCCTGTGGCATGAAACATGTTACTCCTGTCCATTTTCCCATCTGCTTGACACTAACAACAGAATATGAGGAAAGGTATAAGCCCCAGCATGGCCCAGTGCTTGAATTGTGTGATATTCCTCCTCCAGCATTTAGTGTGGGTATCCCAATAATTAGGAAAGTAACTAAAATATTAAGTTACACTGAAAAAGGAGTTACATTGTCTGTTACTAAGTTGCAACTATTATTATTGGAAGGGAGGTTGGGGTAGGGGATTATTTGCAAATGTGGTTTTTAATTGCATATTGTATTTTATTGTTATTTTTACTTGTAACCTGCCTCAATCCGCAGGGAGAGGCGGGCTATAAATAAATAAATCATCATCATCATCATCATCATCATCATCATCATCATCATCCCACTCTTTCCCCAGAACACTTTCCCCAGAACTGGGACCCAGAGCAGCTCACAACTTACTGTACTATCATTTTACTTATTGGGGAAAGGAATTAATTACAAGTAACTTGTTTACAACTCATTGCTCACATACTTTGATAAAACTTTCCCTTCCAGATCCATTAGGCTTGCATCCCAATGGCAGTCACGATGAGGCTTCTAGAACAGGATGAGAATTGTGTTACTTTTCTGATATTGTTGGACTGTAGCTCCCAGCACCCCCAGCCTGGGGAGGAAAGCTGAGAGTTACAGTCCAAGGGCATCTGCAGGGCTACCCAATTCCCAGCCCCTTCCAGCAAGGCACCATGAACTCAAAGCAGCATCTTCTGTTGCCTACCTCTGACATCTGGTATTCAGGTACATGATCCCTGAATACTGAGATTATTTTTTTTTTTGTCATCAAGACCCAATAGCTATTGATAGACCCATGCTCCACATTTCAGGTGAAAATATATGGCTTTCTGCACTTAGCTTCAAACAACAAAACAAAAGGAAACATGCATTTGACTTTAATCATATTTCCTGTTTGAGATGGCAAGAGTGTTGGCGTGAACTTTGCTGTTCTTTTTTCCTTGAAGAAACTTTTCTTTGCTGCCACTTCCCAGCTCCCTCGACTTCAGCCCAGCTTCACGCCCAAGACAATGAATAGTTTCATTTTGTTGTCCTCTGCGTCATCGAGGTACACAAGTTTCCTCTTTACATTTTTGCGGTCTGCCTCACTGGCTTGTCAGAGTGGGGGATGGCAGGAGAGAAAGAGAGAAAGGGTTTGAGAGAAGGGTGCAGAAGGATGCAACAGATGCTGGAGAAATGAAAGATGGGATTGTTTGACAGCCAAGCCACCTGGCTACTGCGATTCCATTGAGTGGCCATAGATAATGGGGCATCACAATGAAATCTGTCCCTTTTTCTCCTGGGGGAGCATGTACGTGTCACAGGCTGGGAGACAGAAGGACACTGAAACATGACCCTTGAGAAATGTCCCTTTCATTAAGAAATATCTGTGCATTTTAGTCTGAAGGGACCCATGGACTCTTCCTTCTTTTTCAGCCCACCTTTTTGTCTATACACACCTCCTATAACATTAAAAGCAGAATGGCGATCCTGTCCCTTTATTTCCCCTGTACAGTTGGCCCTCCATATCCAAGGATTCTTTATCCACAGATTCAAGCATCTATGGTTTGAAAATATTCTAAAAAATAGAAATTCCTAAAGCAAACCTTGCTTTTGCTATTTTATGTAAGAGGCACTATTTTATTATGCCATTGTATTTAATTGGACTTGAGCATCCACAGATTTTGATATCCTCAGGGGATCCTGTAACCTAACCCCAGTGGATACCTAGGGCCCGCTGTATGTTATTTTACCTTCACTGCCTGATGAAGAAGCTGGTGAGAACTAGAAAGCTAGCGCAATATTTTTCATGCTTTTTGGTTGGCAGAATTTTGTATTTTTTGTGATGTTGCTCTTCTTTGAGCATTTGCTATTTAGAAAGTCATGCTTTTTAGTTTGTGTTACCCCTAGGGTTGCAAGATTTAAAACTGGAGAGGGCCCCTGTACCTTTAAGGGATGTGGAGAAGAGAGAATTTCAGCAGGTGTTGCTTGTTACTTGTTTGCATAACCTCCTGAAATTTCCTTTTCTACACAAGCCTTAAAGGGACAGGAGCAATTTCCATATTTCACTATGGCAACCCTATTTACCTCCCAGTTCAAGTGTTGAAGACCTAGGGTGCATCTACACTGCAGAAATAATGCGATGTGATACTGATTTAACTGCCATGGCTCCATGATATGGAATCCTGGGGAGCCATTGCATCCTCATAGCAATGGAAATGGAATAGAATATCCACAGACAAATATTCTTCTGAAAACTATGTGAGTGGTACAAATATAATTGGAGGGCTATTGCCTTCCTGGGGTACACTTGGGCTTGCTGGAAGAATTAGGCTGACCACTGCCAGAGACTGGGTACTGGATTAGACCTACCTACTATTAGGCTGCATATTGGTTGGTGAATGCATACTATAAGTTTTGTCTACATTTTCTCCCCCCAGCTCATACTGCACCAGGTGTTGTTGCAAAGGCAAGGCATGGAGACAGTAGATTAGCAGTGTGGCATTCATGCAGGGGAAGTCCCACCTTGGTCACATTTAGGCTCTCTGTTGCAGAGCTGTTGTCACACAAGATAAGTCTTGTCACACATACACTTGCTTCTTCAAAGGTACAAGAAATCGGAATGAGCAGAGCTCAGAAAAATTGCTTTTTTTGGCAAGCAAGTTGAAGAATCTTCCTCAAACATAACAATGCTGAGCTCCACCCCCACTTTATATTTGTAAAGTGATCAGGGTAACCAGAGGCCCCCTTTTCCAGGACTGTCCTACATTTCAGAGGAAAATGTCCTCCATTTTCAGCATGACTGAGAAGCATGATTTTTTTTTTTAATTATATAAGTGTTTTACACTTTTATTTGGTCATGTCTTCCAGTTTTCTTGAATGCTCTATGTTTTGTGATGCCTTGTCCTCTTTTGTAGTTAGGACATCAAGGGATATTTTCTGATTAAAGACAGTGAGTCCTCCACTACTGAATAGTATTATTATACTATTAAGCATGTATTCCCCTCCCCAATTCCTCAAAGGAGATCTGAATGGCATATATTGCTTTCTCCTGCTCTTTTGTCTTCACAATAGTCTGATGGTGAAGTTTAGGTCGACCAGGCCTATGGTTACCCAGTGAGATTCATGGTTCAGTTGGAAACTGAACCTGGGCTTTCTAGTCATAGATCCATGTTGTTGTTGTTGTTGTTGTTGTTGTTGTTGTTAACCACCTTCAAGTAGATTCTGACTCATGGCAACCCTGTGGATGAGGCATCTCCAAGACTCCCTTTCATATCTGTGACCTTCTTAATAGAATCCAACCATCTAGCATGAGGCCTTCCTCTCTTTCTACATCTTTCCTCCTTTCCTAGTATTATTATCTTTTCCAATGAGTCATGCCTTCTCATGATGTGGCCAAAGTATGACAACCTCAACTTTGGGCCTCTGCAGACCAGGGCGTTGGGGACGCCCTGGTTCGGAGCGCCGCGGGGCCAAGGCAGCCTCACCGCGGCGCTCCTACGGCGAATCTAAAAGGAGCGCCAAATTGGCGCTCCTTTTAGATTCCAGGGAAAGTGCGCCCTAAAAGCGGCGGGTGCACTTTCCCTGACTCAAACGCCGCGGCGAGTGTGGTCGCCGCGGCGTGAGGTCAACCCGGAAGCGCCAGCCGTGCGGATGGCTGGCGCTTCCGGGGCAACCTCAGGAAGAGGAAGGGGTGCCGCTCGTGCGGCTGCCCCTCCTCTTCCCTGCCCGGGAAGGCCGTCTGCCGAGGCAGTTTATCATCTTGGCTTCCAGGGAGATTTCTGGCTTGATCTGTTTTAAGATTTATTTGTCTTTTTGGCTGTCTACAGTCTCCTCAGCACTCTTCTCCACTATATTTCAAATGAACTGATTTTCCTTTTATCTGCTTTCTTCACTTTCCAGCTCTTGCAACTGTACATGGCAATAGAGAATATAATGGCTTATATGATTCTAACTTTTGTACTCCCCTGTATATCTTTACATTTTAAAATCTCTTCTAGTTCTTTCATAGCTGCCCTCCACATTCCCAGTCTTCTTCTGATCTTTTGGGTTTCCATGGTTGAGTGGGGATTCAAACCCAGGCCTCCAGAGTCATATAGTCCTACATAAGACCATTGCACCACAATGGCTTTTTTACTTCTAAGTGCCTCACCAAATTATAAATCCCAGGATTCCATAGGATGGAGTCATAACACAATTAGATTCAGAGCCCAGGAATTTGACCACCAGCATCAAATGGCAGTCATGATTCTTCCACATAAAAATGAACTCCTGGTTGTCCCATATTTTCTTCATCTCAGTAGTATGATATGGAGGAGAGATTTTTTAAATTGCTAGTGTGAAATAGGTAGGAAGGAACTGGAAACACTTGACATAGAACATGGACATCCTGTGGAATGAACTATTTCCCACAAATCCTCAATTTTTATTCCCCCTCCCATTATTTTTCAGAAAAAGTCTCAAACTTTTGTAGAAGCTGAAATACTAGTCAAAATGTGCAACCAGTATTCTGTCCCTGCTGTGTTTCAATGTTTTAATCAATAAATTAACTTCTAGCAGAGAGTGACACATTCTTTCTCTGGGGAAGGAACTTTGTGATACATTTTAAGGTCACTTCCCCCAATCTTCCATGGTGGGAAGTGATTGCTGCCCTTAAAAGAAAGATGGATTAAAAAAAAAATCTAGAATTTATTGCAACTGCCATTGGGAACTGATGTGTCCATCCTGTCATGTAGTTCCTAGTAGCATTAACTAGTACAGTCAAGTGTTAGGAGTGATGAGACTTGCAGTCCAATGTCTAGAGGAACTCATTTTTGCCCATCTTTTATTATATAGCTTTTTATAATTGAAATTTAAAAAAAACCTAGGTGCAAACTCATTATCCAGGATTCTAAATTATGCACGCAGGGAGTAAGCATCACTCCTCACTTATCACACTTGTTCTGAACAGAGATTGGGAAACTTTGTCCCTCCAGATATTTTAGACCACAACTTCCACAATCCCTTACCATTGAACATGCTTCCTGGGGCTACTGGGAATTGTGGTCCAAACCCACTGGAGGACCCAACATTCCCCACTTTTGAAGGCTGGTGCTTTGTCATTCTTACAGTCTAACTCAGTGGTTGCTAAAGTGGTCCTCCGGATGTTTTAGACTTCAGTTCCCAGTATTCTTTACTGTTGGTGAAGTCAACTAGAGCTTCTGGGAGCTGAGGGCCAAAATTTGGGAATCTCTAACCCTAATGCAGTTTTGAGAGCCAGTGTGGCTTAGTGGTTTGAGCACTGGACTATAACTCTGGAGACCAGGGTTCAATTCCCCACTTGACTGTGAAAGCCATTGGGTGACTTTGGGCAAGTCACACTTTCTCAGCTTCAGAGGAAGACAAACCTCCTCTGAACAAATCTTGCCAAGAAAACCCCATGATAGGAAGTTTTACTTGAAAAATCCTCTCCCCACCCCCCTCACCACCATCAGCATGACCATTTAGTGTGCTCAGAGCAGATCACAAGCTTTGGATAAATCTCACAGGACTTTCTAGTTCCCAGATCCAGTCCCAACAATGTCCCCAAGGCATTGATATCTCAATTCTGTTCCCTATGGCTTCAACAGAAACAAAGGCCTTTTCCCTCCCAGCATGTTAATCAGATCAGTTATGCAATTTTCTCTGTATTACCACCCAGCTTTTGTTTGTTTTGTGACCACTGTTAAAGCAATTTTTCTCTGCCTAGAATTTTTGCATTTCCATGCCCCCCATCCTAATTTCCAATCTATGCTCCACTTGCTAGAGTTCACCTTGAGGTTAAAGTGTACTTGGACTGGACAAAGGTTCATTGGGTTTTTTTTAACCACTGTCCATGTGCTTATCTTCTTATGCCTGGATGTCTACATCTCTCAATGTCTGCTAAGTGGCCATTGTTAAGATGACTGCTTGCTGGTGTCTTTTATATTTCCATTCCCAAACATATCCACCTCATGTGCACTTCAGCAAGTGTATTAACAACTGAAACTACATTGGGTGCATTTGATGAAGAGGGCTGGAGGTCATAAAAGCTTAAGGCAAAAAAACCCAAACTTGTTATTCCTTAAAGTGCAGAGATAAGAAAACTAGTAGGAATGGGTTAATTGTTCTTGCCATTGTGTGGCTTCAAGTCATTTCCCACTTTAATGTTGAACATAAAGAAAACAAAAATAATGACCACCAGGACCTTCACAAGTTCAACCTAGACAATGAAGAATTAGAAATAGTAAAAGAATTCCCATACCTGGGTTCAAACATTGATAGAAATAAGAACTGCAGTCAGGAAATCAGAAGAAGATTAAGAATGGGGAAGGTGGCTATGAAAGAACTAGGAAAGATTCCAAAATGCAAAGATATACAACTCAGCACAAAAGTTAGAATCATATAAGCCATTGTATTCCCTATTACCATGTATGGATCTGAGAGCTAGACAATTAAGGGAGATGATAGGAAGAAAATCAATTCATTTGAGAAGAGTGCTGAAGATCCCATGGACAGCCAAAATGGGCCCTAGAGCAGATCAAGCCAGAAACCTCCCTGGAAGCCAAGATATGTACTTTGGACATATCATGAGAAGAGGGGACTCTTTGGAAAAAACAATAATGCTGGGGAATGTGGAAGGAAGTAGTAAGAGAGGAAGGCCACATGCCAGATAGATGGACTCTATTAAGGAGGTCACAGTTATTAAGGGGTTGCAGTATTTAAGCAGAGCAGTGGAGGACAGAGGGTCTTGGAGATGTCTCATCCATAGGGTCGCCATGAGTCAAGATCGATATGAGGGCAGTTAACAATAAACAAAGGAAAACCTATCACTGGATTTTCTTGGCAAGATTTGAACAGAGGATGTTTGCCACTCTGAGGCTGAGAGAGTGAGACTTGCCAAGAGCACCCATTAGGTTTCCATAGTTAAGGCAGGATTTGTCTCCTGGAGTCCTAGTTCAGCTCTGAAACCATTATGTCAGGTTGGCTTGACATGGTTAGTAAAAATAGTTAATTGATGATAAGCCAAAATCCAATTAAATTGCATTTTGATGTGGGAAATTTCTTAACTATTATGCTTATCTTAAATTGCCATTTAAATTCAAGTAAAATGCCTGCACTTAAAGCCAACCAGAATGAAGTTGGAAAAGGTTATCCATGATCATGACTGATTTATTTTGTTAGTTATTCCCATATGTATCCTGGCAAATGTTATAGAGTTACAAATTGGAATAATGGAAGTGCTTCTATTCACCATTGGATATACAATGAGAGAAGACCATTGGATGTAAAGAAGAGCACCCCTTTGACACTTCCCTTATGATTTGATTTAAATATTTTACCCTTAGAATTAACTATCAAAATGTGTGAGCACTTAGGCAATGTGTTTTATTCTATTAATTCATAACTCATTCCTGGTATTAAGTTAATGCTGAAATTTCCAATTTAAGTCAAACACTTTAGTTAAAATAAATTTTATGTGTTTCCTCCTTTTTGTTAGAAATTGCACAACTTAATTGGTAATTTAATTGATTTGAATTACAGTTGGCCTTCCACATTTGCAGCTTTGACTTTTGCACATTTGATTATTTGAATTTTTAATTAATATGTTTTCTCTGAGAATCTCTAGGTCCTTCATCGCTACTCTTCCAGAGGTTGACCATAGAATTGTGCTGGAGAACCTAGAAATTCCTAGAGAAAACACTTCTTCAGGCATTCGTAGGTCCTCCTGCATGATTCTATGCTCAACTTCTGGCAGATGTTGACCATAAAGTTACATTGGAGGACCTGGAGATTCCTAAAGAGGTGTTCTCTCTTGTAAAAAGAATATATATATTTTTTTAATTTGTGGTTTTACGACATTCACGGAGGTCCTTCACCCCTAACACCAGCAAATGTGGAGGGACCATTGTTGTTAGTTCCCATCTCTCATAAGGTGCCACAAAGCTCTTGGCCAATTCCCAGAAAGTCTCATGTAGCATGTATTTCTCATGATAGAGTTCTCTCATCTTGGCCATGTTGGGGCGTGGGGGAGGGAATTCTGGGAATTGGCCTAAAAAGTATTTCCCAGCTCTTCCATTGACATATATTGTCAGCAATCCTGTATGCCTCCTGTGTATGTAATAGTTCTACACATGTAACTGTTCTACTTCTGGCCCTTCATCTGCCCATGGACCTAGCCTAGAGCTGTTGCAGACCTTTCTGTGGCCATTCCTTGCCTTGTGGGGAATCAGGAAAATGAGTCCAAATGTCCCACAATGCTGTGTTTTATATGTTTCCCTCTCAAACAAGCTGTGGCTTTATCCGATATATACAGAACATATATTGGCTTTACACTTGCTCAATAGTTGCCCAAAGAATCTGGGAAATTTTATGCTGGTGATGATCTTTTTTTAAAAAAAATCATAGCTTTGTACCCCTTTTAGGGTATTCTGT
>CM034708.1:211045882-211058170 GCA_020142125.1 Phrynosoma platyrhinos | reverse complement strand
TTAAAGGGGAAAGGTTGCCTACCCCTGGTGTAGTGGTTTGAGTATTGTATTAGGACTCTGGGAAACCAGGGTTTGAATCCCTGCTCTACCATGGAAAAGCACTGAGTGACCTTGGGCTCTCTGCCTCAGAGGATGGCAATGACAACCCCTTTCTGAACAAATCTTGCAGAGCAAATATAATTTGTTTAACATCTGAAGAAGCATAGGAGATCTTGCAGGCACTTCCCATTTAAATCTCTGCGAAGGCCAGAAATGTAAGACCCAGTTATATGCAGATTTACTTGGAAGGAATCAAGCTCTCTTAATTCCAAAGGGTTATAGCTGTATAATCTTACCTTCTGCATTTTTTGCCAAAAGTTACCCTTCATGAGAAGGCAATGGGACAACCTATTGCCTTTTCCTACACTAAGTCTAAGTATGCATGTAAGGGCTCATTCCCAGTTACATTTAAACCGGGTTGCGATATGCTTTCTCTCTGGGTTGGTGAATCGATTCCAGTTGATGCATTGTTCCACTATGGAAGCGGGTCTTTTCTTTATTCACTTTTTTTGGCATGATTGTCAATTCCCACTAGTTTGTGCCACTTCAAAATGCCTGTCATTCATGTAAGCATCATCGGTGACACAACCAGCAACACATTCAAGAAAACACGGGAGGGAGTCATGGGTGCCGTGTCCAGAATTCTCACCTGGGATGCATGCATCCATGGGTGTCATGGAGGACTCTCCCCTGGGATGTATGCATCCATGAGTGTCATGAAGAACTCTCCCCCGGGATGCATGGATTCATGAGTGTAATGGAGGACACTCCCCCAGGATGCATGTGTCCATGGTGTCATGGAGAACTCTCCCCTGGCATGCATACATTTTTTTAAAAAAATTGACAGTGTACACATTCCATTGTTTTTGCAATTACTTGTCTCACTGAGCCACAGTCGGTCCACTTGCCTGGCTCGCCACCCACAAGTAATTGCTAGTAATTGCAAATACAATGGAGCACATATACTGCCAATTGTATTATATATATATATATATAGAGAGAGAGAGAGAGAGAGAGAGAGAGAGAGTGAGAGAGAGAGAGAGTGTGCCAATAAGTCACACCACAAAGCACAAAGGAAGTGCTGAGAGGGGGAAAATGGTGGATTTCCCCAAAAACTGATGAGGGATGTGTGCCCCTGTGCCAACCCTCTGCCAAAGTAATCCCCTTCAGTTTGATGCGACTCAGGTCCATCATTCCCATGCTGAACGTGCTTGCTAATTGCTTCTTTTCAAAAGGACTGGAAAAAAGCTAGTGTCTGAAACTAGTCACTGAGCCCCTCTGGCAATAGCCCTTGAAGAATGTGGAAGAAGTAAGCATTGGCTATCATTTCCTTGAAAGGACAAGTATTTCCACATTCTACCAAATGTAGAACCCTGGATAGGTCACGGGTTAGTGGAAAGGCCTCACAAATACAATTCTGGTTCAGAGTGAGGTTTTTTTCCCCTAAAAAATATATAGATTCCAGCATTTCAGTTTGGGATGCTGTGTAATTTCTAAATGGAAATGGAAAAATTTCAGATTTCCTTCAATGGCCTGTTACCAGCCACACAAACTTCTCTAGAGAGGGCTAAAACAGTCAGTTTTGTTTTCTCCCACATTTATTTTTAAAAACAATCTCAAGTGCTTTCTATCCCCATGAAGAAATTTGTGAATTTAAGTCAATTAAGACAAAATTCTCAGTAAGTTGAACTGGCCACATCCAATAGCAAGAGTATAGAGAATAAGCAAGCGTGACATAATGGTTTGAGTGTTGGATTACAACTCTGGAGATGAGGGTTCAATTCCCTGCTCGGCTATGAAACCCACTGAGTGACCTTGGGCAAGTCACATGCTCTCAGCCTCAGGGGAGGCAATGGCAAAGCTCCTCTGAACAAATCTTGCCAAGAAAACCCCATGACACATTTGCCCTAGGGTTGCCATAATTCAGAAATGACTTGAAGGCAAACAAGAAGAAGAAGAAGAAGAAGAAGAAGAAGAAGAGAGGACTATGTTCAGCCTTCCTGCCATGGAGCTGTTATAGTTGAGGCACATACTGAGGTTGAGGGGGCAATGGCAATCCTAATTTAGCACCACAAATATAGCTGAATATATGAGAATGAAAAGCCAGATTTTATCATGTAAGGGCTCAAAGCTTCAAATGTGTGGCTCATAGGCTGCACTTTCCTCATCCCCTGGCCTAAATAGTGTTGCTAGTTCAGGATCATCCCAGGCCCTCAGGTTTCCAGGCCAAAGCATGAGAACCAGAGAATGCTCCTGGAGATGTCATTAAGTGTTATGCATTAAGTACCAACCGCAGCTGCTCACCTGCTTGGGGAGATGGGATAAGGAACATTTAATTTAACCTATCACAGGAACATTAGGAACATATAATCTATCCTATTTACTTCTAGCCAGAAGGTGAATGTAGAGCAGAGGGTGAGACCTGGCACCACAAAGCTAACTAATATGTAGAGTCCCCTGGAGAGGCTTTGCAAACTGCAGCAAGAAATCAATGATGCTATTGCTCTCCTAGCTGAATTGGAGATTTGCACACAGCACTTTTTTATTCACTGGAGCTGAGCCCCCTAAAACTGGAGAATTTCTACCCTTATCTCCCACTTGAAGATGAACAGTAACAGCAACAAAAGGACCAGGCCCTAAAAACTAGCAACTCTAGCTGTAAGATGTCCTATGTAACTCTTCTACTGCATTCTCCACAATTGTCACCACATGTTACTCCACCTAGAAACCACCATCCAGAGGAGGAGAAAACCCTCCCAGCCCCCAACTGGAATGATTCTGGAATAATTCTGGCATATACATCCCCAGAGAGAGAGAGAGAGGTGTAGTGGTTTGACTAGGACTAGTGTAGTGTGGTGCAGTGTTGGACTAGGATTATTAGAGATGAAGGTATGAATCTTCACTTGGCTATAGAAACCCGCTGGGCGATCCTGGGAAAGTCTTAGGGGCTAAATAAACCACTCAAAAGGGGTGGTGGCAAGCTGCCCCTTTGCTCGCTGGATTGAGGCCATGACAACTGCATGCCACAGCCCGGATCTGGCACTTTGCAGCTCTAAAAAGAACCGGCAAAATGCAGCTCCTTTTTAGAGTGGCAAAAAGCTGCCCTTTCTGCCATGGCGGCTTTTTTTTAGCATTTCTTTGGTGCAGTGCATTTAAACACTGCGCCAAAGACACACCCTTTCACTGCCCGCCATCTGGGTGGGTGGGTGGGTGGCATGATGGCAGCATTGGGGCAGAGTTGGGGCAGCGTGTGGTCACCATACCCCCATTCCACCTCCAGGACAGCCTAAAGTGCCCCCATTCCACCTCCAGGACAGCCTAAAGTGCCGGTCTGTATAGGCCCCTACTGTTTCAGCCTCAGAGGAAGGTAGTGACGAAGCCACTCTGAACAAATCTTACCAAGAAAATCCTGTGATAGGTTCACCTTATTGTTGTGTGTTTTCATGTCATTTCTGACTTAAGACAGCCAAAGACAACCCTCTCACAGGTTTTTCTGGGGCTGAGTGTGTGACTCACCCAAAATCAACCCAGTAGGTTTTCATGACTGAGCAGGGAATCAAACCCTCATCTCCAGAGTTGTAGTGCAATGCTCAAACAACTACATTGTGCTGGCTCACCTTAGTGTTACCATAAGTCAGGAATGACTTGAAGGCACACAACAACACAATAACAAATCCCCCAAAGAAGCCTTTCTAAGCCCTGATGGTGATGGTTTTAGTAAAGTATCTGTCTATGTTGTGAAACTGCAAGCTGGCCTTGGGCAGATGAACGCTTGGCTATATTGCTCAGTGCAATCCCTGGAGGTTCCTCCAAAATTACATTTTCCATGTACCTGGATGGTCATATAAATAGCACCTTGAGAAAGCTTGATGCAACAGTTTGGGTGGGGCATAACCAAAGAATTTGGACATATCATGAGATGACATGAGGCAGTAGAAAAGACAATAATGCTCTGGAAAGTTGAAGGAAGTAGAAAAAATGGAAGGTTTCATTACAGGTGGATTGGTTGGTTCCAGAAAGTCATGGCTGCCCTGAATTTGCAAGATCTGAGCAGGGTTGTTGATGGCCAGGACTCTTGGAGGTCTACCATTCATTGTTGTTGCTGCATGCCTTCAAGTTATTTCCAACTTATGGCAACCCAAAGAGAACCTATCATGGTACAGTCTTGGCAAGGATTGTTCAGAGGGGCTTTATATTGCCTTCCTCTGAGACTGAAAGTGTGACTTGCTCAGGATCACCCAGTGGGTTTCCATAGTTGAGTGGGGATTCAAACTCTGGCCTCCAGAGTTGTAGTCCAACACCCAAACCACTACACCAGGGGTAGGCAACCTTTCCCCTTTAAGGGTCGAGGGACTTCAGTTCCCAGAATCCCAGGAGCTATTGACCAATATGGGACTATTGGCGAACATGGCTGAGGCTTCTGGGAGCTGAAGTCCCTCGGTCCTTAAAGGGGAAAGGTTGCCTACCCCTGCACTACACCATTCTGTCATCCATTTGTTGTTGTCTAAGACATTTCTGGTTGCCTACCCCTGCACTACACCATTCTGTCATCCATTTGTTGTTGTCTAAGACATTTCTGATGTATGGTGACCTTAAGGTGATCCTATCATGGGGTTTTCTTGGCAGAGAGTGTGACTTTCCTAAAGTCACCCAATGGGTTTCCATGGTCAAGTCGGGATTCAGAGTCATTGTCCAGTGGTCAAACTACTATGCCGCACTGGCTCACACAAAGGCTGTCATTCATCAGAACACGATAATTCAAAGCCATCTTGAAGGGAACTAAAAACAACAACATATCCCATGGATCTCTCCCAATGGATTTCTCTCAGTGGCAAGACCTGCAAGGCAGTGATTATCTCATAAATGCTGATGACATACCCAGCAGGTAAATACTGCAAATAAGTCAGCTACAATAAAAGGAATTATTCAACCCAGCTTTCTTTTCTCTCCCTCATTACAACACCATTTACCTGTCTGGCCTGAGGGGCACCTCAAGCTTTTTTTGGCTAATCAGAAGTTCAGATCAGTGAAAGAGTTAATTACTTTGACAGGGAGCAGAAGAGGTGAATGCTGTTGAAGCTGAAGAAGGGGATACCTTTGAGATGCTGAGAGTGCATATTCATTTTTAATGGACACTGCTTTGAAGGCCTTCCTTGGGTCAGACAAACCTAAGTAGGCACACTTTAATAAAAAGGAATTACAAAAACAAAATTTGCATGCCCAGTACCATAAGGCATTGCTGAGGCTGTGAAACTGAGATATGGGGTGAAAAGGTTTACATGCTTTTAATGGCTATGTGGCAAGCAGATGTACAACAGGTGAACTTGTCCCCATTGTTGCATCTCCAAGCTTCTGATCATATCCACTGAACTTGGTTATGAAGCTGATAAATTGAATACCATCGTCATCATTCTGACTTAAAACAAAAAAGATGTAAATCTTATGGTTGTAGAATGCTGTGACCAATTTCTCCCAATCTCACCCCTTTCTGATTTGTAGGATTATAACTCCCATGATCCCCAGTCAGCATGTTGATAATGAGAGTAGTTGACTCACATTTTAGAAATGAACCTGCTTGGGGTGCACTGAAGTACATATACTTTTTATAGTAGAAGAATATACAGTACAACCCCTTTATTTGTGTGGGTCATATTCCAAGATCCCCACCCCTGTGGATTACAACTCTGCAGACCAGGGCTCAAATCCTGGCTCAGCCATGGAAACCCACTGGGTGACTTTGGGCAAGTTACACACTCAACCTCAGACGAAGCTGAAGGCTAACCCACTCTGACAAATCTTGCCAAGAAAACCATATGATAGGTTCATCTTAGGGTTGCCATAAGTCAGAAATGATATGAAAGGATAGTAAAACCAAGATTACTCTTATTATAATGTAACCAAAGTCAAAATAATTCATGCCATAGTATTTTTCGCTTTTCTATATATGACAGTGAAAGCTGGACAGTGAAGAAAACTGACAGGAAGAGAAATGACCCATTTGAAATGTGGTACAGGAGGAGAGTTCTGTAGATACCATGGATTGACAAAAAGATAAATCAGTGGGTGTCAAAACAAATCAAGCCTGAAGTTTCTGTAGAAGCCAAAATAAACTGGTGGCTATTGTATTTTGGGCATGTTATGAGATGAACTGACACACAGGAAAGGACAATAACACTTGGTAAAACAGAAGATAGCAGGAAAAAAGGAGGAACACAACACAAGTACATTGGCTCAGTCAAGGAAGCCACTGCCCCAAGTCTGCAAGACCTGAGTAAGGCTGCTAATACCAAAAGCAGCAGCAACACCAATTATACTGCTGGGAAGTGGGAGAAATGCTTATAGGTTTGGTTTTCTTTGGCCTCAGGTGCTAACCTAACCTGGAATGTATCCACACTCCATAATTACATCAGTTTGATACCACCTTAAGAGTCATGGCCCCATCCTATGGAATCATAGGCTTTGCCTTTGGTGAGGTGTGTAGGATTCTCTGTTGTTGTTGTTTGGTTGTTGTTGTTGTGTGCCTTCAAGTCATTTCCAATTTACGGTAATCCTAAAGAGAACCTATCATGGGGTTTTCTGGGGCTGAGAGTGTGTGGCTTGCTCAGGGTTACTCAGTGCGTTCCCATGACTGAGTGGGGAATCAAACTCTGGTCTGCAGGGTCATAGTCCAGTGCTCAAACCAGTACACCATGCTGGTTCTAGAATTCTCTCCTAGAGAGCATCAATGCTCATAGGTACAAGTGAGTGGACAAGACTTCTCCAGCAAAGAGAATTAAACTATTAGTCCCAGGATTCTATAGGATGAGGTCATGGCAATTAGATTGGTATTAAACTACTATCATTGTTTTGTGTGGACACACCCTTGGCAAGCTTTGGTTACTGAAAATCTTGATGTGAGTGGGTTGTGGGGGTTTTGAGTTGTGCATTTTATTTAAACACTCTTGGGCTGGCTCTGGTTGGTATGAATGCAGGAAGAGGAGATCAATCCACACTCAGGTTCTGGTAGCCACAAATTAAATGTGTGTGGAATAGTCACTTACTATATGCTCAATTTTCTTTTGCAGTGCTTCTCACTTTCAAGAAGGCAAGCTGGTAATGCATATTCCAATGGATTTTTTTTCTTCAAAAGAAAGCCAAAGGAAATTTCAAACCCCTAGTTCTTCTCCAAAAGGTAAACAGAACCTGGATTCTTCCCTCCTTTCACTCTCAAATGTTATTTGCCCCCCAGTCAGCTGCACACCTTTCTACTTTGGAGAAATGCTGAGTTCTAATTAGATAGCAGCTTGGTCCCTTGCCACTGGTATTATATTCCCTCTTCCTTTCTGCATTTACATAATTCGCCCCCAAAATAATAATAATAAGGAGATGGCAAGAAGGTAGAAACTGCAGGGGGGAAAAAGAAGGCAAAAATATTCTGCTTGTTGATGAAAATATTTGCATAGATTAGACTAAAAACCTGTGCATCCTGAAACTTCCTCATTTCTTGTCATTTATTTTGTAGCTTTTTGAAATGCACTTGCATGATGAGAGAAGAGGAGAAGAGAAAGAGCCATTTGCTTTTGTAAATGTAACCTGTGCATGATTACATATAGCAATGGTGGAATCAATTGTCCAATATTCATAACTGCATAGCTATATTGTGTATCGTATGTCTTTTTGTGTAACACAAATAAGTGGTCACTTTGAAGTGTTTATAAACCACTTTGATTGTATTGAGGTATACTTTATAAACAATAGATTTATTTACAGCATATCCCTCAATCCATTCTGGAGGTTTCAGTGTTTGGAATACAGGAATATCTCAGTTAACAAAGCCTCTGACAAAGAAGCTTCTTTTTACAAAGTCATTTTATGCCCCTGCAGCTTCAAGTCATAAGATCTTATCGCATTCTAAAAAAACTGTCTTACCTTTCCCTGGCTTCAGTCTCCTTCCAGCGTATATATACCCAGACATTATCACACATAAGTTGCCGCTAATTTTGCCATGATGCCATTGGCAACATTCAGCCTAGGTCAGATGTGGGCCGAAGCCATATTCAGCTGGCAAATTTTAGAAGTCGGAAGCTTCCAACTTCTAAAATTTGCTGGCTGAACGTGGCTTCAGCCCACATCTGACCTGGGCTCAATATCACTGCTGACGTTGTGGCAAAATTGGTGGTGACTTCCATGTAATAATGTCTGGGTGTATCCCAGAAGAAGATTGAAGCCAGGGAAAGGTAAGATGGTTTTTTTAGAATGCGATAAGCTGCACACCCTCTCATCCTCAGAGGATGTCAGTGGCAACCGCCCTCTGATGAAACATGCCAAGAAAACCCTATGATAAGTTTGCCTTAGGGTCAGCATGAAACAACTTGAAGGCAAACAACACTGCCACCACCAGCCCCCATTTTCTCCTCATTGACCTTGTCTACTTGTATGTTTTACCCCAAATTCCCCCTGGACCTGTTGCATTCTGCAGGCATGACACAGGGTCAAAACACTTGAATTAGGTCCAGTCAGTCTTCATGATGCTTGCACTTGATTTGGGGCTTCCTCCCCCTAACCCTCATTTTAAAAACCTGCCTTTTGCTATAGATTTTAGGGGAGTTTCAGTAATGACAGACAAATGCCTTTTCACTTGCTTTGCCAGGTGCTACTGCCATGGGCAGAAGTTGATCAGAGGTCAGAACAAGGTGACCAGAGTCAATAGTGCCAGGCAATAAAAGGGTGCCATGTGGGAAAGCACCTTTCTATCATCACTAGGGGAAGAGACCAAGGTAAGGGGCCAGAATACTCTGGGCACATGTAGACAAGCCCTATGTCTGTCTAGTTGGAGGGTTTTTAAAAAGTGTAGCAAGACTAACCTTTTGCAAGTGCATATGGTTGGTTTTTGGATAAAAATTTTCCTGAAACACTACTTCTTCTTCTTCTTTTATGCTGTAGGAACCTATCCTTATTTTTTACATGTTATTTTTGCCTCTGGTACCAAATTTTCTGCTAAAGAAGTCATGCTGAGGAACACATTGACTTGGTGAACTGAAATATATCTGTATTCTCACTCCCAGAATAATTTGTATCTATTTGACAGACACAGGGGGCTGAAAGGTTAGGGGACTACATTGTGGTGGGGAAAAATATATCCTGGCATGTAGAAATCTAGCATGTTAGGGACCCTGGAAGTATTCTATATTGGGATTTGTTGTCTGATTATTTTTTAGTTTAGTTCAGGAATGGAGTCCAGTGGGTTTTGGTAGGTTAGAGGCAGCAGATGCTCTTGAGGCTGTGCAGCACACACTGAAAATCTGTCACAGATATGGAGCATTCATACTAGGGGTTGTGGTCCAAAAGAGGTACTTTTTCTATCAACTGGTCTAACACATTTGGTGTGTGTCAGGCTAGGGGAGGCTGGACTAGGGCCCCCTTCCATTCCAGCATGCACTGCAGGAAGCCAGATGAGGACAATTTTAGTAACATAGATCTATCTGTATCCTTTTGCATGGCTTGATTTCACCAGTTACACAAACCATTACTTCTTTCCAATGTTCATACCTAATATTTGAATTTTAAACTAATTACTGCCCATCCACTGACATTTCCCCCATAACATGACATCTTGTGTCAGCAGTAACTCAGTGAAATTTAACATAAAAGCAAGGTAAAACAATTAAAGAGGAAAGATATTTGATTAAATTGCTTCCTGATTTATAGTGAAATAAATTGGAATAGAAAGATGGTGGCCTTTTAAAAATTATTTTATGTTCATTATCAAAGTCTCTGAATTCTTTGTGCTTCTGTGATTAAAACTACCCATTTGGAGGTATTAATTTTAGTCTCCACCCTCTCCTGAGTATTTTTTTTTTTTGGCCTATATTGTATATATCTAGATATCTGTATATATCTAGAGAGAAAGTGAGCGAGTGAGAGAGAATAAAATATTAATGTTCTTTAGAAAAGAAAAAAAGATTAGGCACAGAGGAGTAACAAACCCTGGTTTTCAGGGTAATAAAAGATCTTGAAAAGGAAGTTTACCATGCCTCCCTTAGCAATGTACTAACAAGTGCTATTTGTAGTGCCCCTTTCATTGTCTCTGAGAGATCCTCCTCCAATGTCAAAACCCCCTCCCCATTACTGCTGCTGGCCAGTAACTGTTTGACACATTTAGAGGCATATTACATGAGAAAAGAAAGTCAAAATGGAGCAAGAGAGTAGTGGCTTTCTCCATGCCTCTCCTCATGCTGTTGTAGCACTTCCTTTCTCTTCCCAAGGGAGATGGTCATAAAAGTGTACCTTTCGTTGAATGGATTTTTCCAGTGTGACAAAAGACATTCTTTTAAAACCATCTCTCTCAGAAAGAGAATGGAAGTGCTACAACAGCATATGGAGAGGCATAGAAAAAGCCACTACTTTCCCGCTCTGTTTCACCTTTCTTTTCTCATCCAATAAGGTTCTCTGGCTCCTCAGAAAAGCCTGTCTGACATGGGAGACCCCACCAGCAGCACTGCTGCTATCAGCATAGCCTCTTTCCTCATGGGAGCATGCAATCCCAACTATAACATCTATTATATCTATAAGCTTTGAGAATTCACATGACAATTTCATCACAGATGCAGAAAGTTGTTCCTTCCTACATAGACAGTCTTTTCCCCTTGTGAGGTCTGTGCTTTGCTAAATCCCACAGAGGTTGCAAGACCATTTCAAGAAAATACATTTTTTTCTGTTTGAACAGAATTGTGTTGACTGACACAGCTGTTTTCTGATGGATGCTGAGCTGTGGAATTTCTTTTTATTCCCAATGGCATTTTTATTGGGTTTTGTGGTATATATTTTATATGGATATATTTATTGTTGTTGTCATTGGTCTTCATTTATTTTGGGATTTTTTTATGTATTGTGAGATACCTTAAGGGGACCCCAACCTTGTGGGCTGAAATTGGGTTTACCAATCATCCCTCTAGTACATAAACAAAATGGCAGCCCACCATGAGAGGACCCCAAAGGAAGTGCTGAAAATTGTTTAATTTATAGGAAAATGCCCTTAGAGTTTGGGATAGCAGTAGCTAATAAATTATATAGCTGCATAATATATCTGCCCAGTTTCCAAGGAAGTTGATAAAGTTTGTTCCTCCCAATTTGTCATGTGCACATGAAGGGGGGGGGGGGAGGGAGGGAATCAGCCCAGAAGTGTTGACAGTAAATGAAGTAATATTTACACAATACAATAGGATCTTGTTTCCTCCTAGTAAGAGTGAAGAATAACTGAGTTGCAACATAGTATACTGATCTTCCATGCTTGTAGTAAGGACAATGCAGAATCAACATTTACACATTGAGACACTAGTGAGGTAATGAGCATTTTTTTTAAAAAACCACACAAACACAAACAAACAAAACTTATGCAACACCCATGCAAGCTCAAAAACACTAACACAAGTACACAAACCAGCCCTCCATTCCCACCCATCTCAAATGATCTCATGATTCAGAGGGAAAAAACCCAGAAAGATTAAAAACGCCAAAATTTCCTCTTGTATAGTAAGAGTAAAGTAAGTGTAAAATAAGAGCAGATCTACACAGTATCCAAGAAGAGATGTTGACATTTAGATCATGCCAGACTGCAGGTAAAAGACAGATATTTTAAAAGTTCTAAACATAAATACCTTGTCCATGTGATAAACTACATTATCCGACATGAAAGCTTGGCTTAGCCTTTTCTCTGATATTTTTGGTTATTACATGCAGGGAGTTTTATTTTAAAGATGAAAGCATTCAACAATAGGGTGAAGTAGTATAACCTAGTGTTATATCGGTTCTCACTGTTATTGCATACCTAGTTCTAATCTGAGGACGTTATCATATGGGGGAAATCTGTTGGTTAATCCACACAAATCCCAAACAAAAACTGAATTTGCGCCTCACAATTTCACACAACATCGCACAGAAACTGGCCAGAAACTGGTATTATCAGAGATCTTTTTAATTTCAGGAGTTTAGAGGAAATGCATTTGCGAAATTACAGTAATTTCGCATTTACTGTAATGTGAAAAGCAAATACGCACAGACAATTCTCTTTTAAAATCTGGAGGAGGGCCAAGAGGAGGAGGAGGAGGGACCTCCAGGGAGGGAGAGTCCCGGGCTCCTGCCATGCAGGGAAGGCAAGGCAAGGCAAGGAGAGGGAAGTTTGGGACGGAGGAGAAGTTTGGCATTTGGAATGGTGGGGAAAGGAGGGGAAAGAAGGCTTTCCTCACAGCAACTGTGGGTGGATGTGGGCGC